>JAGVSP010002697.1:0-117851 GCA_022494985.1 Micrasema minimum
ATATTAAAAATCAAAACATCTCATTAAAACATTCAAATTTCTGTCGTTACAAAGGTCATAAATAATATCGTCATCGTGATTACACTATTCAGTTTTTCAATTGGTTTTTATTGTTCAAGTTCACGTTAAGGAGCGCACCGAGGCTAGAAAATATCGAGTTTTGTCTTATACTTTTAACTTGTTAAGTGGCCACTTATCACGGACCAAGTTAGCGGCATACGCAAAATGTCTAAGCAAAAAGGGGTTTTTTTTTTTTAAGGAAAAGCAAGAAATAAAATAAAAACTGGCACTGGTTATATATTTTAAAGAAAATTGTAATAACAAAATTGACAAATGGCCCTAAACCTTAGCTGTTGTAACGCAGTAGTTACATTTCATGTTATAATAACCGTTATAAACCGAAAACTGGTGAATCTGCATCATATTTTTTTTTATCGTTATGCAAACAAATATTAAACATAGTTTGAAAATCCGTTCCGATCTAGAATCATAAAGCTCGGTTCACATGGCGTTCGGTGTTCGCGCCGCCTCAACGTTCCTGCCTAAGTGTTTTATCACGAAGCAAAGGCACCATAACGACCCGCGCCTTCGCCACCGAAATTAGATAGATTAGATTCAGGGGTCGACAATTGACGGCCCGTGTGTCAAATCTGGTTCGTAAGGTAACCTTTTCAGTCCCGCGAGGCATATTAAAAAAAACTTTCTTTACACTTACTTTACAACACTTTAAATAAAGAGTGTAAGTAGTATATTTTGTAAAATAATTATAACGATAAAATAAAAACTTTTGTCTGTCTGTAAAGTCGGTTTACGGACGATAATTTTACGTGATATCGTCATAAGAAAAAATTAATGAAAAATAGCATACTTTTATGAATTGAATTGAATTATTATTACTGAATTATCATTACTTTGTATAATACAAAGCAGGAGCTAATTTAATATTGCAATTTTTTTCATACATTAACATTTTTTTGCACTCGTCAATTTCACTTTCACTTTGTAGCTTGTGTGCTGCTGCTGTTTCCCTTCTACTCGGACGCATCGGTCGATGGAGCGGAAGAGAGATAGATGCGTCACAAACCGAACGCTTAGGCCGATCGTGCCTCTCTATCGCTTGTTCCGCGCTCTCGCTTGCACACTCGGCTCAAGTGAAACGTGACAATGAGTCATATTTTATCGTTATCACGTCAAAAAATTATCTAAAATGAATGAGAGTGGATAATGGCTATAAACGACCCTCCATTGCCCTTATTAAACAAAATAATCGTTCTAATTCGACATACGTACAAGATACATTTTTTTGATAAAAAAATATTAATTTTACAGGTGGCTGCATTGTATTTTTTTCAAACGGCTTGCCACCAAAATCAGTTGTTGACCGCTGAATAAAAGATACTCAGTTGACTCTCACCGCTCGACGCTTACCGCTCGCCGCTTTCCGCTCGCCGCCACCGCTCCTCGGCTGTTATTATAGATTCGGCTACTTGCCATCCATGGAACACGACTTCTGCATTTGTCAATACTTACTTTGGATAATATTCAATAAAAACGCTGAACTCTAGTCAATAGGTCCGCTGATGAGCATCAATCAACTTTCTGCTTTCCCGCTGAAATTATCAAAATCATTCAGCAGATGATTGAGATACAAAATCTTAGCTCATAGGAACTGTGAATTTAATGCAGAACTGGATTTATTTAAAAAAAAAATTGTCAAGTTTATTTTCGAAGCTTTTACACAAGTTTGAAAGAATGTTCTAGCACCGATAGTATTTTTTTATTGGTAAAATTAAGTAGGTACCAATGCGGTTGTAACGCTATCAATTTTTAAAACAAAAATACAAATCCGTTTGGCTAGATTCATTGTAGTGTTTTTAATTTTTGTGCATTTTTTGCTAAAAATAGTTAAATTTGATATTTTTTTTGTCATCAAATGTATAGTTATATTTGCACATTGATTTCATAAGCATGTAATTTAATATTGTAGATAGTAAACGTTACTTATTTGTTAGGAGAAAGCAATGTGTTGACGCCAGCATATATATTTTTTTGAGGACTTAATTGCACATGAAATGAATTCGTTTGCGTCTAAAATAAATCATTAATTTTACCGATACGTGGGTTTTTATGCTCATTATGAAAGTTTCATATGTCGTCTTCGTGAACGCACGCACGACTTGAAATTTCTTCCCTGGGTGTAGCTTAGCCTTAACATACCATCACTTCTTGTAATAACTCACCCTTTTTATAATGACTGCGAATAATAAAAAATATGTTTACCCCTTCGAAGTACAAATTCTACATTTTATGTACATTTTACAAATCTACATTTTAAAAGAAATTAGAAATTCTACCTACCTACCTATATATGTATACATGGTGTAACAAAACTTGACGAACCTTTATTTTCTTTTGACATTCATGGTTTTCGAGAAAATTTGAGTACCTACATGGTTTTTTTTTTCGATAAATTTTAGCAAATTGTTCTCAAATTTCATTTATTATTAAATATCATGTATTTAGTCAAATTCATAGTTTCAATAATTACTTGAATGACGTGGCTGAGGAAGAAGAAGAAGTTATCTAAACTGGGATGTGTATTTTTATAATTTTAAAATCATTTTATGAAATCTTTTATGGATTCCACACATCCTCTCAAGTCAGGTACAAGTCCCGTAAAAAACAAAAATCATGTTAGCATAAAAAGAAAAACTCGACAAAATGCGTCTATAAATCACAAGTTTTGTGAAAAAGTACTTTCTTTTGTTTAAGAAACACAACATTTCTCCGAACAAACGTTTTTTTATTCTCTACAATACGTTTAATTAATGTCAACTGTCTTGTTTATTTCAATCAGAAGATATATAGGTCTCAGAAGAAATAAATCCACTTTGTGCTAGTAAGGGTATTTTAAATGCATGTTGGGTATTGTAACCAAAATATTTAATTACAAAAAAAAGAAGTAACAACATACTCGTACACTACTATTGTTAAATTACTTGGCAGAAGGAAGATTTAATTTATTTGAATGAGCTTGAAGCTTTCCAAAAAGTGCAATGATTTGGAACGGAAAAAGTTGTTACAAATAATTCTACCAACACATTATTTCTTAGGTTTCAGGAAAAACAAAGAAAAACCTCAAAACATACAATATATTTACAATATTTTATCAAATAACCCTTTTTTGTTTAAGGACTTTCGCTCAGGTCCTCTTGTGTCCAGCCAAGTGCTATATCCAATATCATTATCATCGTTCTAAGTCCGCACCTAATGTGAATCAAATGGATTTCACAAGCTGCCTCCAAGCCTAACCTGAAAACTACGTCCTGGATATTAACTATTTAATAGTTTGTCAGCAGCTTACATCAGAACTACGGAGCGTGGACCTAGTTTGGTAAAACTCGCGGGAGATAGAAGGAGGAGGCGATTTGTAGAATATACACGTAATGCCCACGTGAGAGCATAGGACTGGCCGCCGTGCCGCCGATCGCTTAGCTTAAAAATATATTTATAAAAATGTTTCTGGGCGAGTATAAGGTTGGATTGTCAAGCAAAAGACTAAATTTACTACACAGTATGAGAAAGTGGCCATATGTGTCTCAATGATTGAAACATACGAGTGCGGTCAGCATAAGGAAGCGAAATGAATACCTATTGAAAACCAAGATTTGGAGCGGTGGCTTTTATTCCATACAACTTTACCGTATCCAACTCCAACGACCTAAAAATCTCGCCAAGAGTGGAACCCGGTGCTTTTTATTGTGACAATAACGTTGCTTTTGGTAATTTTCGTATCAGGAAACAGTGATTTTCATCCGCTCATCGGGGTTAATTGAAAACAGGATATCAATGTAATGCAGTCTTCCAATTTAATAAAGCTGCAATCAAATCTGACATAGTTATATTAAATTTTCATTGATACATTCAGCGTTTATCTTACGTAATAAATATCAGATTCCACACGTTTTTTACTTTGTTAGCGCAAAGATTTTTTTTAAAGGTTCCTATCATTTATACACTTAGGTATAAAAGAGACAAATTTTTGAGCAAATCGTATGGACATTTTTGTGACAACAGGGTTATAATTTATCACTAACTTGTAAAGTTGAATTTAATCTTAAGGTAGGTACTCATCACAACACCGAGTTAACAGAAGAGCTATTTTATATATACCGTAAAACGTCAACTCTGTAAACGCTTAGTTATTCGTATTCCCTTTCTGAACTTTTTATTGTTTTAGAATTATTTTATTTAATTTTATCGTGTACCTACCAATAAATATTTTTGTTGTTATAAAGATAAAGTCCAGGACTGCCGTCAAGAACTAAGCTAAAAGCTGGGGTATTGGCAGACCAATGGATACTATGGATGCCAAATGCATAATGATTTGATAAACTCCTTCTTGTTAAAAATACATTTATAGTTCTGAATTTGGATGAATCAGGAAACTGCTGAATTGAATGCTGTTAGTTTAAATATTAGTGTCTTATTTTTAATCATCTTTAGGTATGTAAATACGGACACATTTATTTGTAAGAAGCAATATCATTTTATATATAAGGGTTTAAATAAAGTTAGCAATATTATGAGTGGAATTTCGAGGAACTGAGGGATTCTTCTGCCAAGATACATATCTACTATTAGATGCTGGAGTATAAAATTAACAAATACAGTTTAAAGTACTACGGATCTTCTCAGATTAAATGTTTGTGTCGATAAGCTTGTAAGATAAATGCAGTATTTCATAAAAATGGTTGCTGTTATCTAATTTTATTAAGTGAACTCCATGATTATTTTTATGTTAAAATCAAAAAACGATTTTTTTGGTTCTACGTGAGTTTTATTTTAAGTTAGTGACAATTGTTTCGCCTTGTAAGGGCATTATCAAAACTGTGGCGTTGAAACATTTACATTCTTATTTTATACAATATTGGTCTTATTAGTTACAGTTAAAAGAATAGGGAGAGGAACATCTGTGGAATTTTTACAAAATTCCTGATTTCAGTTGCTTCTTTAATCTCTTTTTGGGTGAATTTTATTGCTTTGTCCTACTCACTAGTCAAGGAAATTTTCGCTAATTCACAGATGTTATTTTATATTATAGGTACATATTATTCATTATTTTCAGACTGAATTTACAGAATTTAAAGAATTGTAACATCTAAAATTAAAAGCAACTTAATAGTAATTATATAAATCTAGGTATCAAAGTTTTATTTAAACATAGTTAGCAGTGGCGAGTAGAAAATGTTAGTTTGTTCATTTATTAGATTAACATTGGGGTCTTTCATACTTTTGTTGATTTCTAATTGTTCTAACAAATGTAATCGGTAACCTTTGTTTCAACATGCAACGGAATAGGAGTATTATTATTTTCAACAATTAGAGCAATGATTTTTTCACACATTTTAGATATCAACCAGATCCGTATTTGCATTGTCTTGTTTTTTAAAATATTTGTAAGAGAAAGGGGCAACGAGTCACGTGGATGAGTATGGTCTTAAGTATTCACCCTGTTAAAAAAAGTTCTGTATTCAGAAACGTGAGTTATTTTTATATAATAT
Source organism: Micrasema minimum (assembly GCA_022494985.1). NCBI lineage: Eukaryota > Metazoa > Arthropoda > Insecta > Trichoptera > Brachycentridae > Micrasema > Micrasema minimum. Next base: position 5,565 of record JAGVSP010002697.1, read on the forward strand.
TTCTTATACGCATTAAATTTTAAATTGTGTCCCAAAAGCACTCTATTGTATTAAAATACGCGTATAATAATATTCAATTGGTTGGTGCTAAGTGTTGTTAGGTAATGGAGCCAATAATGGATCAATTAATCAATTAAGTAAAAAAGTAATTAAATTCGTTTAAATACTTTGATTACACGCATTTTCATGTAAAACAAAGATTAATCTGATAAGAATTAAAAATTATTGAAAAAAATACGTGTTGGATGGTCAACTTACCGTGGGCTATTAAAACATGCTACGCATCGTAAAAATTACACAGAAACAGAGCGGGTTTTTTCAAAGGCAGGGAGATGAAGGTTTTGATTAAAACTTTAAAAGAAATTATAAACGCGACGAGCTGTAGGTAACAAAATGAAATTAATTTAAGATTTTTGGGTGATTATGAATTTCCCGTAAAATTATAATATTGTTTGATTAATCGATTAATATACTCGGCCAAAATATTATTAAATTGGATCACCTCAGTCGATCCTGATTGCTTTTTTACCGTTTTATAAATCAAAGTAAATACGTTTATCAAAAATATGAAGCTGTAATTAAGACATAAACGAATCGACTTTCAAAGTACATTCTACATAAGGCAACAGTTAAGGAATATTTTTTTTTTACTGGATTCAATTATTCCTAAATGACTCAAGCTATTTTACTTACATTTTCTATCAACATTGCTATCTCTTATCAATTACATAAATAAACAACATTTTGAGTGTGTCCAAATACTTGTAGACAAAAACTGGATTTCACCCATTACGGGCTAATAATTACAATTTGACATCAACAAAGACGAGAAATTTGAAAGGGAATATGGATATCTAGGCGTTTACAGGGCTTATGACCTGTCATTGGCTGGGTTAAGTGGCCACTTGATGTATTACAACATTCCCCATTACACCTAGTATTTGATATCCATATCTGCCAATACAGTAAAATGGCGCGACGCTTCACATGTGAACACTCTCTGTCATCCATTGAGAAAATCCCAGCCAATGACAGGTCATAAGCCCTGTAAACGCCTAGATATCCATATCCCTTCCGAATTTCTCGTATCTGTTGAGATGTAAAATTGTAAATACATAAATGATGCACTCCTACAAAACGGTCCTAAAAGGAATTTTATTAAAAAATAACGTTTTTGTAAATCACGCTAAATAACCTTTATTTAAATAATTCGTTAACGTGATGATATTTTTAAGTTGAGCATTATTCACTAATGAGTAAAGCAAATGTATTTGAAACCAATCTGATTGCAATGAACTTCGAAATGCCTAAACTTTAAACTAACAGTTTGAGCCTGATAGCGCTCCGGCCTGTTCTTGGGATGTAAACCTCGTGAGAATATGTAGTTATCTAACGACATTCCCAGATTCTCGGAAAATGTACAAATTATCTTCCTTGAATCCGATCTGTCGCATGTTTGTGACAACTATCAGTGACTATTAGAGTAATCTCAAAAATTGTATCAAATTACAGCAGTTTAATGACATGAGAAACATTGGTACATTCATTTTCAAATTTGATCATTTTTCTGTACCCATCATCATCATCATACCACATCCGCTCCCTCTGTGAAGCATATGGATTCCACAAACTGCCTCCAGGCCAAGCGATCGGCCGCCAGTTCCCGTGCATCCTCCCAAGTCAAGTCCGCGTCCCGCAGCTCTGACGCAAACTGCCGACGAATTGTCAACAGTGGACGACCAGGACGCCGATAACCTGATGCCTCGTAAAATAGGCAAGCATGGTCATGGCTGACTGGCTTTACCTACCTACCTACATAATAAAAAACCTGGATAGCGCATAATTAATTTTCACTTCCAAATAAATTATGTTATGTGATACTTTGGGTTGATGCTGAAGCGTAACACTGATAATCATATCTTCATGTAATAAATCATTAAGATTCACTGCTTTTGATATACCAATGCAGTGATTGTGCATCATTGAGTTCGAATAAGACAATGTAGTAATAGTAAGGTATTTGATACCTCGGACTGGTGCTGAACCGTAAGACTGATTATCTTGCCTTCATGTAACTAATGATCAAAATTCACTGAAATTGGTGAACCAATACAGTGCCCTATGCGCCATTTGGTACGGATAAGGAAAAGTAGTTAGCTTATTAATACATGGTCGCGTGACAGTTATTCATCTTAATGTAAAGTGATGAGTAGTGATCTTAGACCCAAGGTTTGGTCACATGTAGAAGACCATGGACTGTTGTAGAGTTCACGATGCACCATTTTTATTATGATATGGTGGATGCAGGGGATAATATGGTGGCTGCATCCGTCGTGATGCGGGATCGTGAGTAGCGGAAGTGCATTGCGTACAGGCGCATTGCAAAATCACTTCCGCTTGAATTAAAATGTTTGAAAAAAAGCCTAATGTCAGAAAACTGTAATTAGATCTAACATCTTAAAAACTGACATAATCTTAAAATCATTTGTACCTTATCTATTTGTTAATTTGAGAAAGTGGTAGTATTTAAATGTATCAAAACAATAAATTTACTGAGTAATAATCCATAGATGAAAATGTAATTAAAAGTGTAGCTATGTTTAATAAATTTAGAAGGTATCCATAAATGCATAAGTTTAGCGTGCATTTGTTGAGAGAATGGACGACAGTAGAATACAATGAAAGCCCCACCCTTTCCCTAGACTGCTTTAAAGACTATTGAGTCTTTTTTCAGTCCAGCCAACTCTACCGATTTTTTCAACAAGCTAAACCGCGATTTTAAGATTTGTTAGTGTGATAAAAATACGGATGAATTTACGATTATGTACGCGAACAAATGCTTTCATTGTACCCCTACCACCGTCTCGGCTTATGTATTTATAATTGTCATTGTTTCCATCACCCAAACCAAGCAGAGTCGGCCCAAATTAACAGTGGTAGGGATGTTAGTTTCTACCCCGATCATTATTTATTAGTAATTACAACCACCCGTGTGGAGACCGGTATCCCGCCTCGCCAGGCCCCCCCATCCCAGACATCCACCCGTGCATCCGCGGTCAGGGTCTCAATGGAGGGGGGATTAGGGAAAAGAGGGAGGGGACAGAACGCATGTGTGCATCTCACACTATCATCCTATCATCCTATCTGGCAGACACTATTTCATACGTCCCCTGCCGTACCTTATCACAATACCTATCCAAAGAAGACAGTAGAATAGCCAAATCCATGATGCATCTCTGCCCATCTGGCCGCCGACTTCCTGGATGACCTACGAACAATTGGAGGGACAGTTGAAAGTCGCCATCCCAAAAGGCAGCATCGAGCGAGAATCACACAGACCCTTAAGTCTATATTAAGAAGAAGAAGATTCCACTGTCCTGGTAGACCGTCGATGACTATCTTACGGATGTACTCGGCGGGGCTGATGTGGGAGGAGGCGAGAGAGCTGGCTGGTGATAGGGTCTCCTGGAGGGATCTAGTGATGATGAAGAAGAAGAAAAAATGATATGTTTCTCCTGAACACCCTATGTTCTGTACTCGGTCACCAGATGTCACTAGGTGAGCCGAACAGTAGTTGATAATGCGCGGGAAGAGTCTGAACATGATTCGCCGTTTACCGCGCTAATGTGCCAGTCTACTTGGAGTACGCTCTACCATTATCTATGTATCATACTGCCTGGCCTGCCCTGTTTCAGAACGTATTCGCTGACAGGTGGAAACGTGGGACACATTCGTAATAGTAACTACCTACTGTAGTAATACTAAATAGAGAGACTTAGTCATTTGAAGATTGTGACATCTTTTTTATCATATATAATAGTAGTTAAGCTTTTATTTTGTGTCAGGCTTCGATCAAGAATTTCAGAGAAGCGACATTCCATACTTGAAAAATACTACCGTGTCTGAGGTGTCTAGATACCCGCAACGTCACTCACTACGTCATCAATAGGTATCTACGTCTTCACTAGACATCTAAGTCACACGTTTCGTTTATTAAGTGCTGGAGTCTTTAGACATTTTGATAAGTGGTGATTTGAAATTTCCTCTAAGAAGCGTATATTTTTAGAAAGTTTGTATGGAAAAGCCCCTTCTAGTGAATTCTTGTTTGAAGGTGTCATATTGTTTGGAATCCACTTTACACTGTTTCTAGCCTCAATAACTATTTTATTAAATTCAATAAAATGAATGTGATTTATTTATTATGTCAATTTTTTAAATACATAATGTGTCATCCAGATAAAATAATTGCAGTAGAAATAAATAAAAATTGATGTGTTCACAGAGACGAGAAGTTTGAAAGGGGAAATGGATATTTAGGCACTTACAGGATTTATGACTTGTCTGTATTCGCTGGGTTGAGAGGCCTCTTCATTTATTAAATTCCAGTTATTGCCACACTCAAAATTTTATTTGGACACATTTAAAATGTGATTTTCGCTCGTTTCATATAAATAAATGGTTTTTAAAATCGTCTTAGCGAAAACATTAAAAAGAAAAGCTTAAAATGTAGTACTAGCACTAAAACAACCAACAGTTACATAAATCCACCTTCGCATTGTTACCAAGCGTGGATTACTTGACACAGTTGCTGTAGACTATAAAATCGATCATTAAGTTGAAATCAAATCGTTTTATGTATCAACAAATAGACTACGCTGCGTACTAGTTCGATTTCTATAAGATCCCAGTAACCCTAACCTTTGCTAGTTTATTCATGACATTTGAGTTACTATTTTGCAATTGAAGATCAAAGAATTTCATGAAATCGTTTATTGTTTTCGAGCGTCGGCGCGCGGCGTCGACCTAATTGTATCAATCTTTGTGAATTTTGTAGTAAACTAGAAATAAATTCAAGATGTCAGTTCAACTTGTCAAGAGTTCTTTCAAATAAAAATCTCAATTATTATTTACAAGGTGTTACATTTTGATGTAGACGAAATAAAAATAAAAAATACAAAGCATTAGGTTTCTGGCGTTATAGACGTTCACGACTGATAATCCGTCGACAGTTTACACCGGAGCTACGGGACGTAGACCTATCTTGAGAGAGGGTACAAGAATTGGTGGCCGATCGTTTGGCTTATAAGTGGTTTGTCGAATCCATATATTCTGCATAAGGAGCGGAATTGAATTGCTGATGATATTAACCCTCGCCTTGCGGTGATATAACCCGCGTTGCAAAAACTCACTAAATAATTAATATCTCCGTAAATAATCAAAATATAACACTGGAATTTTCGCTAATCTTCAATCAAATCTTTTTACACCGGAAAAAATATATTTTATACATATAAGAATCGTAAGTAATAGTGTATTTTGCAGTAAACGGAGGACTTAATAATTTTTTCAATTCGTTTTTCAGCCTATAAAAAAATGAAACTGAGTTATTATGACAGACATAGATACTACACACTGATAAAAAAAAATCATATGAAAAATACAATTGTAAAATTCATTAATCAACATTTTGTATGGGTAACCCGACATTACATCACCGGATGCCGTGGATCATTTCAAACACAGTACTTTAAGGGTTAAACACATTTAAAAATAATATGTAAGTATCATCATAACTGGAGCCGTTTTATTGGTTTTTCTGAACAAGAATCTAATTAGAAACAAAGTAATGGAATTGTCAGTTAAATTAATTTTTTAAAGTCAATTATACTGATTATACTGAAATCAAATACAAAAAAACATGCCTAGAAATAGGGTAAATGTTTGAAAACGAATGGTGATGTTTCGATTTCAACTAAAAACATATATATTAAGTCCATTTGATGTCTAAATAGTTTCGCTTCATGAAAATACAAAAATATTAAACCTTTAAAATCTATGGTAAAAATTTCCTTTGGAACCAAAGGAAGTCTGTCAGGACAGAGTGGTATGTCGTTCTATCCTCTCTGCCTACCCCTACGGGGAAATGGCGTGATGGTTAGTTAGTTAGTTAGTTAGAACGGTGATGTAACAGCGCGTTACATCAGCGCGAAATAATGCGCAGAAAACGCTTTTTTTTCTTCTCTTGCTATTGGATTATTTTATATTCAAATATGGTTAAGTAAATTAAATGCAATATATAGAGGATGTGTTAGCATCGCCACGGAGGAGTTAACAATAATCTAAGATGTCTATAAATCATTATATATGTACTATAAATAGCTCAAATTCCTTTAAAAATACATAATAAAATAAATACTAAGTCAATAATTACGTGAAATGTCACGGTTCAAAATAAGTGAATATAATATTTCAAGAGGTGGATAAACACGGTTCTCACGTGTCGTATTACCATTCAACTACAACAGTCGTTGTTCAACGATTGCAGTGGGTACCCCAATAAACAACGGATTCATGGGAGACACGCGCACATATTCTTACTATAGCACGGGGAGTCTATCCGCAGCGGCATATGGAGCCATTCTCAATAGGTCGTGACAGTAAAGCAAGTTTTATTGTTTTATTATTCTGGGTAAGCATATAATAAGTGTGTTCACCGTTGAATCGCCGTGTGGAACTACCTTTACTAATACTTTTGAAATAAATTTGAGTAGGTACAATGATCAAATTATTTGAGAAAATCTGAACGTTGTTAAAATCTACGATCATTAATTACAATATACCTATATGTAATAGATATCCGACGTCTGCTTCATGGTGAAGTGGTTATCGCGTTTGGCTACCATGCATGAAGTCGCGGGTTCGATCCCCATGGATGGAGGGATCCCACCTCCACCCGTGACGTCCTTGGGGACTTTCTGTCAGTCACGCTATTTGATGGAGACAATATGAAATATTTATTCGAATGCAATTTTTCACATAAAAATATTTACTAGGTACCTATGTGATCATTTGGACTGGCCCTGAAGCGTAAGACTGATAATGTTGCCTACATGTAGGTTTTAGGGCCTAAAAACATTCGGATTCCATTCACAATGTACGTATTTGTCTTCGTTATAGAGATATTATCACTTACTTAAATCATACAGAGCAACGAGCTTTAAAATCCGTTTGCAGATATTACAAAACGCCTGTTACTCCGCAACCCGCTTAGCTAATAAAATGAAAACAAAAAACCTACTATTATTACTAAACCTATCCCAGTTTACAGTTCTGTTACCGATGGTCCCTCGTGAAATGATATTAATCCAATCCGGTGTATACAAAACGCTATAATCCGACGTACCGATGCTCGCCGACTAAAATGTATGGGAAAATCGCAGCCCAGTGGTGTCGGACGGTAAATGTCAGACGAATCTACTTTACATGGTCATGATTATGTTCAGTCCTCAGAAGAAAGAGTCGCGTATATGACAATATCATATATTTAATTTCTTAATTTATCATATATTTAATGACAATATCATATATTTAATTTCTTAATTTATGTAAGAAGTCGGAATGTAAGAAGTCGGAATAATCGACGTGCGTGCATGAGGAGATGTATGAATGTGGAGGAAGCAAGAGAAGTGTGCCAGGACAGAGTGGAGTGGCGTTCTATCCTCTCTGCCTACCCCTTCGGGGAAATGGCGTGATGGTTAGTTAGTTAATTTAAAGGTTATTTTCTTACACATCATTTACGATGGTTTGGTCATGTGTAGCAAATGAAAGATGAAAGAACGGTGAAAAAAAGTTATAATGCAAGTGTGCATGGATGTAGAGACCGAAAAAATCCGAGAGTGTCAGGACAAAATGGCGTTCTATCCTCTCCGCTAACCCATCCGAAAATGACGTGAGTTAGTTTCTTCCATTCTTTCCCTTATCCGTGTTCAATGGTGCGTAGAGTACTGTACTGGTTCACCGCGTGCGGTTTATTTGAATTATTTTATTGCATGAAAGTAAGGTGATCAGTCTTATGCTTCAGTGTCAGTCCAAGGTATCACACGTAATCAAGTAGTAAAATATTTGCAGTTTAATAGATAACATATATTTTTGACTCTCTCTAGTGTAAAAGCGAAATCGTTATAAAAACTGGGTTAAAACTACGTAGGTATATCCTTGACCCTGGAAAAGTAACACGTAAAATATTTATTTTACATGTTTTTTGATAACTGTAGAATCAGACGAGAAAATACTCTTATCAAACTTAGAACTTATTCTTATCAAAAACTTTAAAAATGCCTAAAACATAATATAGGTAGGTACTAAAAAATAACTAGGTATTTTTAAAATTTCCTTAACCATATAACAAACTATACGAATATTCGCGAACTTGCTAGATTGCATGCTTTATCAATGCTGTAACATTAAATGGCATTTTCTCAATTTCGTCAATTTGTTGTATAAGTGGTTCTCTGTTATGACGGCAGTGTATAGTACAAGTTTACACAGTACTTTACAGAGCAGAGATGTATCTCGTCTTCTGTGCTCTAGATTTGACAACTTGATCGGCAGTTGTAAAGGTAACTCGTAATTGTAAAGTGCAAATATTTGCAATGGTTTTCTCAGACATTGGTTTCTTATTTTATTCCATTTTTATTTATAGTCATGCACGCCTATAATATATACGGCGCTTAGAACAGTCCGCATCGTAGTGAAGTGGTTAGCACGTCAACTACTAATACTATTTTTACCTATCCGCACCCAATGGTGCATAGGGCACTGTATTGGCACACCAAATGCAGTGATTCTTAATGAAGGCAAGATCAGTCTTACGCTGCAGTAATACCAGTCCAAGGTGTGTCCACACGTGAAATATTAATATGCAAGCTGCCTAAAAATAAATATTTTATGGTGACCCCCTACGGGAATCGAACCCGTGACCTCATGCACAGCAACAAAATGCGCTACCACTATGCTACGAGGCGGTTATATTCTGGTTTTCACATCAATATTTCTAGCTCACTTTGGACCAACGCTGAAGTGTAAGACTGATCGTCTTGCCGTTATGTAACAAATTATCAATATTCACTGCACTTGGGGTACCAATTCAGTGTCTTGTGCACCATTAGGTGCGGATAAGGTAAAGAAGTAAAAAATTTCATTTAAAAAAATACATTTAAAAAACTTACAAAAAATACACGATAATAAAACAATATAAACAAACAAAAAACGAGATTTAGGTACCTTTATTGAGACAACATGGTCTGCATCTTAAGAAAAAAACAAACATCCTATTAGTAAAAGTACAAAATGCAAATCTATATAATTCGACGTTATAACAGCATCCTCTTAATTTTAGTCGAAAATTACGTTCCATCGCTATTTTACCCTAATCACTCCGTTGATTAACATCGCGCAATCTTCGTTGAACTGCAAGTTACAAGTTATTGGTGAGAACTCCCATTAGGCCTTTCTAGCTCTCAATAAATGGGTTAAATATTACACGGTCCCATACTGAGAGCATTTGCGAAAACAAATGATTCTGATAAGATTCTAGCTGAGTGTAAAACCGTGGAATTCCCATTAAAACTAGGAATATCCAGTAAATAGTGTTAACATTAAATTTCTACTTGCAGCGTCGATCTCAGTAGTTATAGTTTCAGAAGATTTTAAAAGGAATGGCTGTCATGTGACCTGTGGCCGTTTCTCCATACTACCGTAGTCCTCGAGACCAATGATTATTTCACGCGTTTTAATAGATATCGACCAGATGATTATCGACGTGCTTAAACACGTGCTAAGCATTTAACCGATCACAATGAACATACGTTCATATGCGTTCATATCACGATCGCATTACCAAGCACCATAGATGAAAGGCATACTTTGACAAATGTTTCCTTTTATTGCTTTCTCAAATTGATTTAAAGCAAATAAATGGCATGATAAATTGTGCACAAACAATTTAAACTCCATAAAACTTAATTATTTTACTTTACTTACAGTTTTGGCGAATTATCCATATTGCGGTATTTAATACGTAGAATGTCTCGAAAAAACGAAAATATTTTGAATTTAGATATTTAATATTAGGTGTTGCCAAGCACCAGGTTTAATGTGGCAATATTAAAACATATAATAATCCCGATCGATAACTTTTAACGGATGTTCCATTGTGATCGCGAAAACGTTAAACATCCATGGTGAGAAATCGTTATCACGTCGCTTATTAGCACGTCGATAGTCATCTGTGAATGAGCTACAGAAGCGTGTTTGTATCGTCTTAAATAAAAAATGTATGCATCCCTTAATAAATAAATAGTCGTAAAAATAAGACCATGTAAAATACTTCTAATCGTGTGAAAAAATTATTTCTATTGAGTTTTTGTTTCTCTTGATGTTATCTGACCGATATGATACCCTTTTAGAGTTAATTATACTTCTTAATCTTTACTAACCCCTCGTTTCTTATCTGCACAATAACATGGCTCCGATTAATGGGATGCCTACTCTGTACCAAGACAATATCGTTACTCTAATACCAAGACAGTATCGTTTCTCCACTTGGACGATAAGATAGCGAACACAAGAACGGTGAACGGTAACAAATGTCTGAACTGGGAAACCATGTAAATGTACCAAGAGAGATCCTACGTGCAATGTAGATTGAGGTATTCCGTGTACTGTACTGGTCATAAGCGATGTCTATCGAGTTGCTTTGATGTTTTTTGTATCGATTTATGGCGGTATCTTACCGTACGGTTTCAGAAAATACATGGAGTAACAAAACTCATGGTACAACCCCGAAAATTAGTGAATCTACATCATATTTGAAGTCGAATGTGTAATATATGACTTTTTAATCTGAGTTTAAAAAAAAAATTCCTTCTCATTATAAGGCTGCCTTTAGTCGCAGATTGAGTAAGAGTGCAAAAATTCTCATTGAAATGCAGTAAGTTTTATAATTATATTTTTATGTAACAATTTGCAAAAAATTATCGAAAAAAAATCGTACTCAATTTTCTCGAAAATTATGGGGTCAAAATAAAAAAAAAAAATCTACAAAATCGACTCCAAAACGTTTACACGTTTAAAATAATAATATTTTTTTAATTTTATTGAAAAAAAGATTCTCTTTAAAAAAATAATTAATACCAAGTTGAGTGTATAAAAAAGAAACGCATTTACGTATGTTTACGAAAAAAAAAATTTTTGAAAAAAATCCCCAAAAGGGAAATCATAGCAAATAAATATTTAAGTAACTACTGCATTATTTGGAATTTTTAAAAATATATATGTATTATTTTTACCAAAAAATTATTATTTATATTTTATATTATTATATTTCTATTCTTAAATTAAAATTAAAACACCACTTAATGGTCATGTTATTTACAAATTCGTAATGTTGAAAATATCATAGCAATTATTAATTACCATAAATTATGAAGATAAAAATACTTCGCTTCAATTATTAAATAATAGGTTAAGTGATCTTTAAAAGAAGATTAGTTTTACTTATTGACATTCTGTAATGGACCATATTTATTTCATTCCCAAATTATTTTATTGTATTTATGATGAAATTATTACCAAGCATACTGGTTATTTTATTTTAATTTGTTTTTGTGTAAAATATTATCTTGGGAACATATTACAAAATGTGCTTATATTATTATTTGTAACTATTATGAATGTGAAACAAAGTATTATGAAATAAAATACAGAATTAAAATTATTATAATTCGTGGCACCTAGCAGCCAACCGACCCTATAAATAATTTGAAAATGTAAAATAGCGAGCTATTAAGTCAAGCTTTTTAAATTCCTTAAGGCTAGCTTTAACAATCTTCCCAGATAAAGACTGGCTTACTCTATATTAATACTGGCAATTAGCCTAAGCTTAATCTTAATTACGCTTATTAATTAATTCTCGAACTTACGAATCGATTCATACCTACATATCTACGAGTACTTTAAACATGTTTCAATAAATTTTGCATTAATCTAATTCACCTCCCGAGAGCCTTAAACCATGCTGGCCTATTTTATAAAGCATCAGTTTCTCGGCGTTCTGGACGTCCGCTGTTGACGACCCGTCGGCAGTTTGCGTCAGAACTGCGGGACGTGGACTTTACCTGGGAGGGTGCGCTTTGAGAGTTAAATTTCTTTATTTATTTAACCACCTCAACAAGCCAGGAGGCCCAATCATAGAGGGGAAAAACGTCACAAACAACGAGGCTTGAGAAATATCATTTTATACTTTTGTATTCTCACCGGGAATTGAACCCGGAATCTCCGTTTCGTGAGTCCAGCGTCTTAGTCATTATTAGGCTATGGAGGCTGCCAAAATTTGTGGAGGCGAATTTGATTTATAAGTAAAAAAAATAATATACATATAAATATTACTACTAATAGGAATAGATAATATTATTTATGTCGAAAATAATATGCATTGGCTAATTTGGCATTAAAAAATAATAAAATTTAAAAAAAACTTTTGATATTGAGTAAAAGAAAAGGAAACGATACTAATATTATATTAACACACTGAAACTAGGTATGACAAATTCTATGAAGGAATTTCTTGAAAGGTTTTTAGTCTATTGAAAACTCAATATCACCACAATAATCAGCTTTGCTAGCAATTTATTTTTACCATGTTGAAAAAGAAAAGCTAGGTTATTAAATAAAAGCGGCGTTTTATCTATAGAAAACTTTCAAAATCATTACTGAAGTTTAAATTTAATTTTCAGACATAAATAAAAAGCTTTTATTAAATGCTATTTTTTAATTGATTTTTATCGAAAGACAGATAATTTATTTGTAACATCCTTAACAAGAAATTACTTCAAATTACCGTGAATTTCTAAAATCATGGCCATGAAGGTCTAATAAAAATACGTTTAAAGCTTTTTGTACACTAGTGTATAGTTAAAATATGATTGGTAAATTAAATAAGAAATAATTATGCCGAAAGAACGGTTGTTCTGACATTTATTTTCATATGTCCGTTCGTTTCATAATAAAAACAATTAAAAATAAAGGGAGACTTTAAGACCTCCGAAAACATCTGTGAAGTGTATGTATAAAAAATATTGAAAATTTAGGTACAAGAAAATGCAAGCAGTTTTTGTTAATTATGGGTATCAAGTACTTAGTGCCAGAGAAAAAAAAACTGTTTTTTTTTTTTATATAGAAAACGAATTCACTATATATGTACCTATAACCCAAAACATATGAAATTACTAAGACACGTCCCTTACAAATCTTCTAAGAAATATTGATGGTGACCGATTCGACCAGCACACAAATTCCAAGAACTGAAATATAATTACAAGATCTTAAATTAATTCAATTCGTGCTATATTACGCTTTCATTCCCAACGATATCATCGGCCGCGGCGGCGGCGCTCCAATTTTTTAGTAATTATTTAAAGAAATATGATAGTTGATTGTACCTATAATTACAATTCGTTATAAGTGTAATTATCCACCGATTGGATAGGTCGAGCTATTTTTTAACACTTGCGAAAATAACATGTATTACAGGTGGAATTTATGGTGGCTGTATTGTGTTAATAGTCAGTTAAATGAGATCTACAGTTTGAAAATTACTGGTTTAAAATCGTATTTATTCAAATATTGAGGATGAAGATTTCAAATATGGTCTCTATATTCTATTTTAACTGCAAAGCACCCGATGTCAAATTATACAATGATTTCAAAATGTTTGCATTACATTATATATAAGCATGACATGACATACACGAACACAAATTTTGAAAATTGGATTTTAAATTTTCGTTAAAGTTTTTTTTAAGGTTGTTGTCGAAACTTATTAAGATTTGATCTGAGGTCAGTTAATTAACATCCAATATTCAATTAATATTCATCATATGTATTATTACAAAAAAAGATACAAATAAACCCTTAACGTGTCAACATGCAGTTAATTATAAAATTTGAACACCTTGAAAGTGCCATCGTATAATACCAAAACATTGCGTTTCGATTAAATAATTCGCGAGACAATATTTCACAGATATTAACGATCTGTTAGCCCCGGCACGAAGTAACGAATGTTTCTTGGAAAATTGAGCTTTCAAATTAACTACATCCTCTGTGGCTAAATTAATAACGCATTATAAAAAGCTCGCTTAAACTTAAGGTCTACTACCCGCGGTGCTTCGTAAAAGAAGTGTCATATTTGAAATAATATAAAAAGTGGTCACGCTATTAATTTGAGGTTTTTGGCTACTGTAAATTAAACATGAAGATATATTGATACTTCAAGTAAAATTGAGTTCCGTTTCTTGATGATTTATTGCCCAGTAAAAATATCTAAATTTTAGTATAATAATATATGTACGAGTATAACCTTTCTAATGTTTAGTACTATAATATTCTAATAGACATGTATCTAATTTACTTTTAAATTATGAAAAAGGATGTGGAAATGCATTATAGGAAATAACATGATGTGATGTGGATTTAATATATTTTTTAAACCTTATAATTTGTCATAACCATAAAATATTCATCAATTAAGGTTTTGGTATAAGATTAGTGATGAAAAAATTACTTGGCTGATCATGGGTTAAAACTATAATAGGCTTGATTTAAGGCACTTTTATGCTCGTAATAAGTACATAAAAGGCGTTATTAATCGAAAAAAAACAAATATATACAGTTGTGGTCACAACCACAACTCTACAAATGGGCGAAACTATCGCAACGCATAGTCTTTTTTAATATTAAAACCATTAGAAGCTTTTTGTATCCGTGATACAAATTGAACTAAGCGCATTCGTTGCGTGAATACAACCTTAATGCAACAATAAAGAAACGGAAGTCCGTAGAAGCAAATATATGGATAAAGAAATAATGGTGATGGCAGTATACGGATTGATCCTACAAGCTTCTTCCCAGCAAACTTGATTAATGATCATTGGTCGGAGAGGGCAGAAACGCCGCGAGCTTTCGAAAGCTTGCCCTTTATCTTTGTGTTTCGCAAATAGGCGCTTTTTCATATTTTATCAGATTGGTGGCAGACACATTTTAAAATTTTGAAAAGACGCATTTTATACTTCTTATCGCCCCCGTGAAAAATTATAATGTGCTTCGGTTCGATTGGGATGCACCAATACCCGAATATTTCAACGGCGGAATTGAACTTGCATACTGCCACTTGATAAATATGTTCCTCGCGAAGAATTCAATGATATCTCGAGGCGTAATATTGTATAAAAGCCACAAGTGCTTTTTAATCGCACGAATTATAATTTTTCATTGTTTGAACGATTTATTTTATGAATATTCAACAAGTTAATCAGAAACCTTTCGCCATAAATAACGCGATTTCTTTTTTATGATTTGGCATTTTAAAGAGTTTCTGGTAAATAATTTGGGTCGATTTTTTTTGCGTATTCAGCTCAACGATTTATTTATGAAATTTTGATTTTAAAGTGTTGAACATAAAATGTTCCTGTGCGTAAGTATATCATCGTTTTGTATTTTAACAAGGTATAACATATATATATATAAGTTATTGACTGGCATTTAAATGACACTAATGGTTTTTTACGTTCAAAAACTACGTTGAAAAATTAATAAATAAAGCAACTAGATTTGCGCTTCAGATTTTAGTCACCAGCTTCATACCAAACGGTTCACAGTTCTGATTTTACAAAATATGAAAATTTAACAACTCATTCGGTACAAGAATACCTAAAACTAAAAAAACATTCTTCAAAATACTAGTTTCCAATAATTAAATAATATTTAAAACAGTTCTTTATCTGTACCAAAAATAGAGAATCACAATATAGGGGAAAACACAAACTAAAACATTGTAATTTTAAACAACTTTTGGATTGCTAAAAACATCAGTTTTAAATCTCAATACCAGGATATTATTTTTTCTAAATATTTTGACAATGAGGTTAATGATACACATTTCAGAACAGAGCTCCATTATAAATAAATAATCCTTGAAAACTTCAATGGCAAACGAGTAGAGTAACAATTCTCGTTAAATTTCAAAAAGAACACAATGTGCTCTGCAAATGCTCCAAATGGAGCGAAATACAGAAGACCTTTGTGATTAATACTAAAACTGCTTTGAATTTTATAAGCCATTATTTGGACGGGTACAAAGAGAAGATCATTAGTAACTGTCACAGGTGGGATGCGATCCATGTCACCTCAGAGGAGAAATATTTACTAAACGGCTTGGCCATATTTTGAAGTTTCAGACATGCAATTCACGACGCGACGTGTGAGTTTTTATTTTTTATTCCGACCAGATGATTAATTGAAATTGCGATTTTTTTAAAGCGGGACCGTGTTAATTTTTTCGATTTATAAGTATTATCACGCAAAGGGATTTGTTCAGATGCTAAAAAACGTTATACATGTTATCTTTCTTATTTTCTTCGGCTTTAAAACAGTCAATAGACAGATTAAAAATTAAATGAATGGTGGTAACATATTATGAGAGAAGAAGACGAATATGAGATTATTCAAGTAAACTTCTTTTTTATCCGTTTGTTATACGTGATAATTAATCTTTTTCTTAAAAAAATATTTTTTTCATTTCAAGCTTTAGGATTTGTGATGCTATTCTCCTTTGTGATTGGGTTTCATTGCCTGTTTAGATTGTTTAAATAACAATAAATATTAATATAGACTTCTTCTAGTAAATCTGATTATAATGCTCAGAATCGATGTAATACCAAAAATCTGTCAATCAAAACTCACATATTATGATTTTAACGTATTCCTTTTTGCTATGTGTAAATTTTAAAAACTGAAGCTCGCAAAATAATGAGAAAGGTGGAAATAAGAGGTAGTAATAAAATATGTATTTTATTATTTCAAGAGCAATCTTCAAACCAGTTTTCGATTCAAGTTTAATAAAATCATCCATTTCAAACGCTCGACTGAGTGCACTGAAGTAAATATTTGCATATCTATTTCATAAACTAACAAAAATACCAATGATTTATTGCTAAATTATAAACTAGAAAGAGCTCACAATGGCGAACATAAAAAAGTACTTAAATGTCGTAACCCTTTAAGATGCTGGTAAAAAGATTCAAGTACAGATATCATCAGGTATTTGGGGTAAACATTGACAAATATGACTGGGGTAACTTGCACCCCTAACCCAGGGGTGGAACTCAATCGTTTTTTACAGCTGGATGCGGAAATACAAAGTCAGCTTAAGGACTTGCTCCCTTTTCTCGCCCTTATCAAACCAGTATCATTACTCATTCAAGGTGAATAAAAACTGTAGTGACATATAAGTGATAGAAAACCATTTTTGCGACTTTTATTAGACAATATTTTTAGAACCTTTACTTTGAATTTTGTTTAATTTAATACTAATAGATACTACTACTTTCCCTTAGTGTTGCATTTACACACCAACTAACTAACTAACTAACTAACCATCACGCCATTTCCCCGAAGGGGTAGGCAGAGAGGATAGAACGCCACACACCACTCTGTCCTGGCATAATTCTCTTGCTTGACCTCATGAATGGTGCCCTAACCAACACTTACTACTACGCTATGAGGCGGCCAATCTAATCACCCTTAAAAATAGCATTTTGCTAATAAAACTCTAGTCCGGTGGTAGACCAGTTGTGGACTATTGATTTTCGGGAGTAATGTTTTGAAGAAAAAGCTATTTAGGTTTAAAAAAAAATTTACTGTGATAATTTCAATATTTGCAAATATTTATTTTGTTTTTTATTTTTTTTTGTAATTTTAATAATATCCACGCCCAAAGGGCTTTTACATTACATAATCAAATTTTGTATATAATAAGAAAAATAATATTAAAAAAAGGTAGCAACACATTCTGGTACATATTCAATATTTGTGATAAATAAAATGTGAAATGCTTTAAAAATTTAAATATCATTAGGCTAAGATAAGATAAGATTAAGTTAACTTATCATTATCTAAAAATCATTACACCACGGAGATGCCATAGTTATTTACTTACAGAATACAAAACAAACTGCGGCTTACACGTACCAACATTCTGTTTATGTTCTTCGTTGAAAATCACTCAACATGTAATTTAATTTTTTATTTCATTTATTCCTTGCCACAAGATTGTTGAAAATTTTGTATACTTAAGCTTTTATTACCTATTAATTTTTTTTTAAATATTTACATAAATAAATGAAATACAAAAAGTCGTACGCATGAATTATATAGGTATTCGTAAAATAAATAATACGAGAAATATTCGTAAAAAAAACTTCAGTTCGTTATCCCTCTATTCGCAGAGGCTTAAAAATTGTTTTGAAAAAATAATATTTATATTACCTAAAAATGTTTGTCATCTCTGAGTATGACGTCACAGTCAAATCGTTACATCCCCAAGACGTCCCGCTTATACGGGTCACTTGTCCATTGTTGGACGCACAAAGGCTCGTCTTTAACCGTTTGTTGCGATAATAAGGAGAAATTATATCATTAATCTTGCACAGAGGCAACGTTCACTGCGCACAGTGCGGGTTTGCGCACAATGACAGCTCTAATACACTAATCTACTACTACTACTACTTTTACTACTACTGCTTTACTACTACTACTACTCAATAATACACTAATCTCGACACTAAAAACTAGGGTTTTTCTCAGTTAAGGGCTCCCACCCAACCAAAGCCAGCGTTCGAAATTTAGTTGTTTTCAAAATGTTGTTCTGGACCTTAGAATTCACTAGAAGGGTCATTTCCATACAAATTTTGTAAAAATACATATCGATATCTTAAAATGCAAATTGTGTAACTCCGAAATGGTTAGGGACTTTACAGGGCGGGCAAAAAACGAAATGGTGAAATTGCCAAATTTGCAGCGTTGCCGATACTAACGTGGCAGTTACACATTTTTCTTCAGGTGGTTTTTAGGGCACTTGTAATAATGTTGGAGTCGCCTAATTAACCTTACACGTGTATTAGAATACAGACAACAAAATGCCATCATAAAATCATTTAGTCAAAAAATGGAGTTACACAATTTGCATATTAAGGTATCGATATACGCTTCCTAGGGTTAATTACATAACATCACTTATTATCAAATTCCACCGACTAAAGACTCCAGCACTTAGGCTCATACACGAAACGTGTGACGTAGATGCCTATTGATAACGTAGTGGGTAACTAGACACCTCAGACACAGTAGTATTTTTCAAGTATGGAATGTCACTTCCCTGAAAGAATTTCAGGGAAGTGAGTTCGAAGCCTTTTCCCAAAATCTCGCTAATAGAATCATGCTCACAAAATACGATTTATTACTACTACAAAACGAATATTTTCGTTTATATAACACATACAAAGTATGTTATATATTATGATGTGTAATTTCGAAGTTCATACCATCTCATCTGAGTGAATCATATCAGCTAAAAATGACAGGTACTCTAATGCATTACAAAACCGTTTACTCTAATTTACTTTATTATTTTAGTTCACATGAATTGTGGCATGCTGTAAATGGGAAACTACACGCAAATCTATTATGGTTAATGATTTGTGATGTTGCAGTCTAAAATGTTGCACAATCGGACCACGAACCGAAGTTCGGTACAAGGTCGGTACAACCGTTCTCCTAATCTGCGCCATCATTAGTTATCTCCGTTGAGGTATTGTGATTCTTCTGGTACGCTTTAGGAAGAGCTCCCATGCTCAATGTTTGGGTTAGGCGGGAATTCGTGTTACATTAACTAGGAAGTTCTTTTTGAATCGATTGTTTATAAAATGAAAAAAATGTAGCAAACAAAAAAAAAAATTGTCGAACAAGTGAATTGGCGGATGTACATAAGCGGAAAATACTCTTTCAAAAAGTCAAATTGCTGTGGAAATATAACAAAGTCACTACTTCTCCCTTATCCGCACTCAATGGTACATAGGGCACTGCATTGGTACACCAAGTGCAGTTAATCTTGCAAGATGATCAATCTTATACTTTAGCGCCAGTCCTTGGTATCTTATTTGAAATATTTCTATGTGAGAAATAACATTAAGTTAAATATTTAATATTGACCCCGTGGGGAATTGAACCTACCACCTTTATGTATGGTAGCCCAACGCGCTATCTACTTCATATACAAACAAAAAACATGGGTAGTATATGTATTATATTATACTTTTATTATTATTATTAATTGTTTATTATTAACAGTTTGATAATACGTTAATTTGTAATCTTTATGAATTATGGCACTATAGCGGGATAATTTTTTTTCCCGTTTTTAAAGCACTGAATATATCGATGTCTACTTATTTTTTTACGTAGAAAAACATTAACTACCAGGTCAGCTAAATGTCTCGCCGACCATTCAATATTCCATCCAGTTTTCGCTTTATACGGGACAGTTTGCAAAATGCACAATTGTACAGTTTTCTGTCCCAAATAAAGTGCGCATGAGATTCTGCTCAATACAAAGTATTTTTATTAAAAAAGTACTGGGCCACAATGAAAGCAACAAATCAAATTAGTTTAAGCTTCAAAACAAGATAATTTGATAGAAAAAAATAATTATTAAAAAAGTACCAAGATTACATTAATTTTTTTGTATACCTACTCGTAAATCAGACACGCTTCTTTTCTATTTATTATATTCTTCATCGCGATTTTTTTTTGTATGTATTATTAATTAATCGTATTGAAGCAGAATAACCTTGCGTTTCAAACATTGGCATCGTTCATGTAACGAAAAAACGCTTTGAAAAGGATCATTCACGTACCAAAAATAAAACATACATGTTGGCTGTTTTGTTTCACTCAAACTCATAACAAAGTGACCTCGATCAAAAACGGAAGAAGATAACTATTGAGTAAACTGTTTTATTTTCTAATTAAACAAAATCCTCACACAAGGATTAGAGGTATTAAAACCATGTATAATAATAATCAATACCTACACTAATAAATCAATTATTATTAAGTTCTAATTATATTTTTCTGATCGTGATATGAGGTATGTATTTATGATTACCATTTACCATTGAACTACCGTAGTTATTTAATAAGTAATATTAAAAATAATTTGGTTTGTTTAATTAAGCGTGATGCTTCAAAATTAATACTAATGATGGAATACATCAGAAACTAACTTGGTTCATTGAAATCCAATCAAGAAGGCTTCATTTATATTTATTTTGTTTTACATCCTTGAAAGCTATTCCTATACACTTCCTTTTTTACTTTAATCTTTGAAAATGTTGCACAAAATAATTGAATTGGGTTCTTTCCAATTTTTTATTTTAAAAAATTGATTGAAAAATAACAATATCAAGGGATTTTTTTTTAATTTTTACGATGTCATATGAATTTTCTAGCGCGGTTTGAAATAGCGCTTTTTCAAATCGCTCGAAAAATCCTCCATTTGGCGCGCATGCGGTGTGACGTCACATCAATATGAGCGCTCACTTCGTAATGAATTTCCCGCCTTTTATAATGGACGGGTATGACGTCATTAGCCAATAACAGGCGTAAAAAGTCACTCGTAATTTGTGTTTTTTAAAACATAAATTTATAAATAAAAACAACATTTTTGATCATTGTTTTTATATCGTTGGAATTGTAAAAATATACTTTAAAATATTTATTACGTTTTCAAGGATATTCATGCTATCGGGAACAACTCTATTTAAAAAAACATGTTAAGTTAGTTTGAGGCTCTACCATAAGCCAGCGTTACAAACTTAGGTGTTTTAAAATTGACATTCAGAATTTTTTGACTGTCACAAAGTTTCGAAAAAGATATCACGTACCTATACCACCTAGGGAAATAGCGTTACCGATTCTTTAAAAAAAACATATTAATTCCATGAAGAAAAAAAAAACCTAATTTTGGGCATATTTCAAAAATTATCAGGTTTCCTAAAAGTGACTGCAAAATGATTATTAATAAAGTCGCCAAAAGTCTTAAATTTTTTTTTATTTAAAATTTTTTTTTCGACGTATTTGATTAAATGTCAAACTATTTATTATTGTAACTAGTGTGAGTAATATTCCCTCGGATATGAACACATGAACAGTGTAGGTACAGCAAGTAACAGAACACATTGCAACCGCACAATATAAACCCATTCTTATGTATTAACGCGTCTTCAAAACCGATTTATTTCTGTCATCTTCGTACAAACAGTAGAGATGTGGAGTTAGAATTATAGTGGTGTATCTTCAAGGTAGTTTAGAGAAAATTTGGTTTCGTAGGATCAGGTAAAAGGTTGATAAAATTTTACGATCAGTGGCTATTTTAGAAATATTTTAAAACCTACCTATTACAGTTAATTGTCTTTTTGTACAAATTTGAATTAGAAGTTTTTATTGAATTCATGTTAGAAAACGCCTATTTCGTAGTTCAATGCTTATGTTGTATGTTTTAATGAATTAAAAAAACTAATACTCCCAATATCGATATTTCTATTTTTTTATTAAATAAATTAAATGTAACGCAGAATTTAGCCGAAAATTGGCCAAATTGGTAAAAAAACAGAAAAAAGAGTATTTTATTGAAAATAATTGTGTTATCAAAAATGATTATATTTGAAAATGATTTTGATTACCAATTGAAGAATTTTGACTTTCGTTCATCAATTGTTTCTTCTTCTTCTTAATGGTTCTTAACGGTTATTACTTCATTAAATTTTAAGTACATCCTATACAACACATTATAAGTAATATAGATCCTTTACATTTTAATTTTAAAAATATCCAAGAAACGCCTTGAAAATGTACAAGAACCAAGTAGGTATGCTACGATATTGATTTGTAATAACTGGAGATGCACCACTTTTATTCTGGCCCGCTCTATATGTGTGTGTTGAAGTATGTTTTGTAACGAGCGTTGCTACAATTTATCTTTTTCCTAATGTCTTTTCACTTTCAATTGAGCCTTTTTTAGTCTTGAATGCATTATGTTTCTCGCTATTTATTGTGCGGCACAATAGGGGCGGCCATTATTCTTCCTTTGATCTTGGTTAGCTGCTGAAGCGGCTATGTTTATGAAGTGTCTGCTTTTTTCAATTACTTATCTATTATCGGATTTTCGATCTTTTCATGAACGGGAGCAGATAGATAAAAGGTCTTTCTTCAATAAATCGACTGCAATTTGTCACGTTTTGGAATAGGGATAAAATAATAATACACATATGACTTTAATGTTTTGTCAATATACTCTGTATGTGCTATAGATTATTTTTAAAATATTAAAGAAATTGGATTAAGCAATCAATAACGGTCTATAAAAATGTCATGGAAATAGAGTATCAAATTTCAAAACATATGAACAAATATTAAAAACATTTTTGTATTTATTTTGTCTATCACCGTTATTCCTTTACTTTCACTTTACACAAAAACCTTCTGGGAAAATACTGAAATTTTATGACTATTAATAGTCCGCTTTATAGTTTAGTGCATAAAACTTTGGGCTACCATGCCTTAGATCACTTGTTTGATTCCAAATAATAGAACAAAATAATTACTTGAACGCGATTTTTTACATAAAAATATTTCACATGTATTAGGACTAGGACTAGCAATTAAGTGTAAGACTCATCATCTTGCCTTCATGTGACAAAAGATCAAGTACACGGTTCTTGGTGTACTAACGCAGTGCCATATGCACCATTGTGAGCAGATAAGGGACATTAATCATTCCTTAACACATACAACTAAATTCTACAGTCAAAATACATTACATGAGTTGAGCGCTTTTCCTCCAATACAGGGTATTACAATCCTCTCTCTCGTATGTGCAGATACTACAATGTAATACACAGGGACAGCACTAAAGGTATGGACATCTTCGGAAGCTCCGTAGATGGGTTCGAGAGAAGGTTGTCCTTGAGATATTTGCTTTTATATGTGTGTTATATTTACTTAAGCATTGTGTGTATGTCACATTTTCATGAACATTATGTTTTGGTCATTCGATTAAGCACGATTTGAACAATTTTAAAGGGCAATTGGTCTACCATGGTATATTTTTATCTTTTTTTATTATATTTAGTATCCTTTTGTCTGTTATTGTTCCGTAACAAAATAAAATAAAATAAATATTTTTAGGAATTGTTCTCAGCAGCATTCTAATTAGTATTGCACAAATGTAGGTCTCTATTTTTTATCTCCATTCGTTTCTATTACACATTGCGACGATCCTTGGTATGTGTATCTTCAAATTATCCTATATATCATGGACATTTTTAGACATTTTTCACCCCGCTTTATGTCCCCATTAGTTTTAACATCCGGCGTTTATCGCCTCTTCGCATAACGTTATTTTTTTAAAAATATATTTGTATTTCAGTTCATATCATTAAAAGCCAGTTTTTAATACGTACACAAAACGAACTGTTAATATTCGTATTTCGACTTGCAATCTAACTGCTGACGCTAAATACATTACAAAATAATACACTGTCATAATGTGTTAACCACTATACGCCCCCGTTTAGAAAATGAGGTTTGTGTGACAAAAAAAGATTAGTACTTCAAGGCTGCTACAAATAATTACCTTTTTTTTTTTAAATTGATACAATTTACACATTAGACTGTTGGTTTTTCAATTTATCATTCTGACAAAATATCAACCTTTGCTTAAGAGTGCATAGGCGGGCGTCTCCTCGGTCGTATGGTCAAGAGACTATCTTATTAAGCGAAGGTTCTGATTTAGATTGTCTGTGAGGTAAACTATGTTGTAACAATAATAATAATAACATATTTTTATTTCAAACCTACTTCTGAATACACGGAGTAACATAACTCTTGGTACAATTGGTGAATCTACATCATATTTTTGGAGTTGAATGTGTAATGTGACTTTTGAATCTAAGTTTAAATTATTATTTTTTTGCTTTCAAAAGTACCGCAGAATAAGTAAAATTGCACAAATTAGTATTAAAATTCGATTTTCGCTTTTGTTCTCTTTATGGATAGTTTTAACTTGACTTAACAAATTACCTACATTTGATAACGATTTCTTCTTCTTAATAATCTTTTTGTTGTTGTTTTAACTCCAAATATGACGTAGATTCACTGGTTTTACGCTTGTACATTGAGTTTTGTTACACCGTGTTTTTACATTATACCATATCCGCTCCCTATGTGGAGCATATGGAATCCACAAACTGCCTCCAGGCCAAGCGATCGGCCCGCCAGCCCCCGCGCATCCTCCCAAGTCAAGTCTACGTCCCGCAGCTCTGACGCAAACTGCCGATGAATTGTCAACAGTGGACGACCGGGACGCCGAGAACCTGATGCCTTG
This sequence comes from Micrasema minimum, assembly GCA_022494985.1. Lineage (NCBI taxonomy): Eukaryota > Metazoa > Arthropoda > Insecta > Trichoptera > Brachycentridae > Micrasema > Micrasema minimum. The sequence goes on from JAGVSP010002697.1 coordinate 30,685, forward strand.
TACCTTTGTACAAGGTGTACCTTTACTTTAATTACGTTGTCTGTTTTGCCTAATGAACTGTACAAGACCAATAAATTATTTCAAATTATTTAAAAAAATGTATTAAAAACTAATAACTTAAAAAAAAAAAACTAACTAACTAACAAACTAACCATCACGCCATTTCCCCGAAGGGATATGCAGAGAAGATAGATCGCCACACCACTCTGTCTTGGCATACTTCTCTTGCTTCCTCCACATTCATACATCTTTTCATGCACGCACGTCGATTATTCCGACTTCTTACATGCCCACTTTCAAGCACTTTTGTTTTACTTGATCATGCCATGTCTTTCTCGGCCTTCCTCGACTTCTACATCCAGGCACAGTTGTATCATATATTTTTTAAGCCGTTTAAAAAAATTAAAAAAAAAAATATTATTCGACGGGCGACTTATGAGTGTATTATCCACAAACTACTAATACTACAAATAAATAACAATATATTCATTTTTAAAAAGTACTTCCATAACTGCAATAAAACTTTTTTGATAGATATATAGATTAAAGGGCAAATTATCTCAATTTACGTTAAATATTTTCAGCATTTTTGTATACCTATACATTTTACAGATAATTGTACTGTTATAATTCATGTTTATATTCTGGAGTTTTGCCACATACAATTGAAATACACAGTACACATACACATACTTTTTAAAAAATTCAGTTCATCTTTCAATAAATTATTAAAGTAAGTAATTACGTCCATAAAAGTGATTTATATGAGTTTGCTGCAGTTGTTTTTCAATAACAGGATTTGACAAAATAAAAACAAGTTCTTTTAAAGATCACGGAAATGTACCTATCGCGTATTTTATAATAAAATGTAATTGACCATAGAAATAATTTAATAATGCATAAGAAGTCGGTTATAAAAATAACTTGGCGCATTTTTGAGGTTTAACGTTTAATGTGTCCGTCTTGTAGCACAAGGTAACGCATTCGGCTACCGTGGATGGGGCCGCGGGTTCAATTCCCGTAGGGTGTCAACATGAAATATTAGGCCCTTACATATGAAATTGGCGTTTTGCCGTACTGGCAACTTTGATCTCAAATATCTTCTCTTTGGTTAGGAATTCCAAATTCAAATTTGTACAGCTATTTACTCAAGTATTTGTGTTTCGAAAATTATAATTTATTTGTTTTTTCCTCAATTGTTTTTTTTCTTTGCGTCACTCAGTTTACAAAATGGAAAACTTGAAATATCGCGTTATTTACTAGTACGAGTTCCACCGTGGCACCAGTGCTGCAGAAACGGCTCGAAGGATTAATAATGTGTATGGCGACGGTGCCGCAAAAGAAAACACAGTGCGTTTTTGGTTCCAACGTTTTCGTTCTGGAAATTTCGACCTGCAGAACAAGCCCCGTGGACGGCCGGAGACCAAAGTTGATAATAAGAATTGAATTGAAGGCTATTGTGGAAGCGGATCCATCGCAAACCACGTCCGAGTTAGCTGCAGGCTGCGGTGTTAGTGATAAATCTGTTTTAATCCACTTGAAGCAAATTGGGAAGGTGAAAAAGCTTGAATTAGGTCCTTACATATGAAATTGGCGTTTTGTATGGGAGGAACATAAAGTTGATTTAAAAAAAATATAATATTACAAACTAGAAGAGCTTCAATTGGAATGTCTAAGACATCCACCGTACTTTCCGGACCTTGCCCCAACAGACTACTATTTTTTTCGAAATTTGGATAACTTCTTGCAAGGGAAAAAATTCAACTCCGATAGGGCAGTCCAAACCGACTTCAAAGATTTTATTGATTCCCGTCCGAATGGTTATTTTAGTAAAGGGGTCGATGAACTACCTATGAGATGGCAAAAGTGCATAGATAGCAATGGTACATACTTTGATTAAATAAATATATCATATTTTAAAAAAATCTACTTTATGTTACTCCCATACAAAACGCCAATTTCATATGTAAGGACCTAATATTAATAGACCTACATGTGATTTTCATATTAATATTTCGTGTGTACCTTGGACTGAAACTGATAATCCTACCTTCATGTAATAAAATGATCAAGATACACTGCACTTGGTGCACCAATGCAGTGACCTATGCACCATGGGGTGTGGATAAGGGAAAATAGTAGTAGTAGTAGTAGTAGGAAACATTAATATGAAATTACTCAAAACGTCCACTGCTAATATTTCTAAGGCAATTTACGTAGATTGAACGTGATTTGACAGGGAACACATACGGAAACTAATGGCTGATTGCTTACTAAGGAGCGAATATGGAATAATTATGATGTTCCATATTAATTTATAAGTACGGGTGCTACCAGAAAAAAGTTGAATTGATTCGAATTATTAAATACAAAACAATAAGATAACAAAATACCCATTGAAATCCGCGAAAATATTTAATTGAAATGTGGAAAAAAATAGATATCGTAGATTCGATTTTAAGACCTATTTAAAATCTGATTACACAGCGGGTAAAATACCTTTTAATTCGGTCATTCGTAGGTACATGATTGTTCCCATCACTAGATTAAGCATTCGCAATGTTTTTCAAATAACCTTCTTGTCGGATCATCTTAATGAGCCAGGTTGGTCCAGGCTGCACCACTAATTGGGTAACACTGCACTTTGTATAGAGTTATCTTCCGCGTTGGGTCGATAATTATCGCGTAACCCGACGCGAACTAACTAGGCTGCGAGCGAATATCGACCCGCTTACCCAGGTCGTAAGGACTAATTTGGCGCGACATCAGTGGCACAGTTGCAGAACGATAATGGTTTTTATCACTCGTTATAAATTGATCGACTGCTTTGCATTTTGAATGGTCATTTGTAGATTGAGATAAATAAATTAAACTGTAATTTTATGCTTTTAAATAGAGTGTAAAAAAGAACCTCTGAACAGTGAATAGAACATTGCAGAGGACGAATTTCGTATAAATCTCAAGTTTTGAAACCATATTAGTTTATTTTGGGATGTAATCTTGTCTACTTTGTACTAAAATCGTTAGATAAAATGCAAATAATTTATTAATCAGAAACTTATAAACCATACTTATCAAACGATCTTATTTTTATCAAATTGATTATCTGACGGAATTTAACTGCATTAATTGATTAAATATAGATAGAAATATCTTCTAAAGTACATGGCACCTAGTTGTTATATGGATAGTGGGTAAAAGTATTCTACCCCTGGTACGCACCTAATACATTGGTAAAGTAGGTGCGCTCTGTAAGTCGGTATTTACTAAAACATAATTTATTAGTAGGAAGTAATTACTAAGACACTGGACTCACACCTCGGAAGTCCGGAGTTTGATTCTTGGTTAGATCACAAAAATGAATACCATCCTAGCTTATTGAGGTGGTAACCAAAAAATACATCTATATTTTCTATATTGCCAGGTATTTTATTAATTTCAAGGAAAGGTGTGAAAATTAAGTATTGGTCGAGTACTTAATGCTGACCTCACACATAAATCAAAATAAATTATGGTTTATTCTTGGCTTGGAACATGGGAGTTCTCTTCAGTTTAAGGTTACCGATTTTTTGACAAATCACACCAGCTTATTATAATGAAAGTTTATTAGCCACGCTGAAGGTTTGATTATTCCGAAATTATACTCATCAATCTCTGCGATAACCAAAAGGTTTTCACCGTGGAGGTAATTGAATTCACTTGTACTTTCAAGAAAACCTTACTATTAACGTCTTTTGATTATACTTAATTGTGTGCAGAAGTGTTAACTCGTTCCTGCTGTTATTATTTTTATCGGACTCTCATACATTTAAAAATCATAATTAATTACGCTTAAGTGAAATCATTTATTTCAAACTGAATATTTTTTGTGGTAATATCAGAAAATCATGATATTAAAATGATTATTATGCATAATTTGTTAACGTCATCCAATCACGATTGACTAACTGTAGAATCAAGGTGTGAGGCAACATTAATTTCCCTTAGCAGCTCCTAATGGTGCTTAGGGCACTGAATCAGTACACCAAGTGAATTGCATTCCTATAATTTATTCATAGCACTAAGCCAATATTGTCAGTTTGCTCAAGTGCTAGCCCAAGGTATTAGATTTGTAATATTAATCTGAAAAATCAAATTAATAGAAAAAGAAAATTTATTTTGTCCGTGTTGAGGTAAATCTATGCACCATTAGGTGTGAAAGTGAAAGTAGTAGTACTTGTGTTCAAATATCTATTTCTCTTATTGTATCAATCGAACATTGTATAAATACCTACTAGTACCTACTCTGAAAAAGATCGAATTTACTTTTAAATACAAAATAATACAATTCCAATAATAATCTATCAATTATGTTTACCTTCTTTGAATGGCTCTTGTCACAATTGAAAATAAAATAGAAAAATGCATTTTTTCACCTACCAAAGAATAAAAGGACACGCAGTACAAACCGCCGCTAGTAATTTATGAGATGTGACGAATATTTCAAGAGGGGTGCACAAAAAAGGATATAATGAAGGACTATTACTGCTTTTTTTTTTCCTTTTTGGCAACGTTAGTCACGGGAACTGCTCTAAAATTACATTTGCTCCTATGGGTTCTTTTTTGACTGAGTAACATGATTACCTATTTATTTTCAAGCCGTTTTTTGGTGTCTTCCTACGTGAGACTTGGTCGTGACTTGATATTTTTCATATCTTTAAGTCGTTAATTCAAGGAATTGCGAATTGAATCGAATCCTTTTAAATGTGTTCCATTTTTTTAAAAAGATTTGGATTAGCGGGTGACGTCAGCTGTTTCTGATTCGCAAAAGGTGTGTTGTGATTAATTTTGATCCTGGTTATATTTTAGATTTTGTATACAATAAATATTGTGTTAGGTATGTCATGTTTTTATCACTTAGTAATTATATGTTGTGCATAAAAATTTAAAAATAAAGTATTGTAGGTATGAACGCTAATACAAGTAGATGAATATAAGGTAGTTTTGTTTATTGTTGCTGCATACCACTTTAAAGTAACGACCCACTATTTTAGTCAGTACCTACGTAGCCTGTAAGTCAGCAAAAAAATTGTCTTATGGTGCATAGGCACTGCTTGGAATTTTTAATGTAATAAATCATCATCATCATTCCATATGCTCTCCATATATGTTATGGATTCTCGTGAACCTAACAAAATTGTCCCAAAATAGCAAACTTTTACTAAGAATTTTACGTCTGCCGCAGTTAGCCTTTGTAAGGATCACAGATGTGAGGCAACGGACACAACAACATTTGGTGCCTACTGTCATCTACCATCACCTTCATTCTCCAGTTACTACAGATTTAAAGATAATTGATTTAAAATCTCGTAATCATCTTTAAAAAAAAAAGGTTTTTTGACTTACTTCCTATTCTGATTATTATTTTCCGCATATCGGAGAAGTAACAGAAATAACAAAAATAGTTTGATCGTAATAAAGCAGAGTGACTTTTCAGGGCAACCCATTTAACCCCGGACAACTTTCGAAAGGACCTTTCCAAGTCGTGACATCATAATGAGAGTGTTGTGATAAACCGCATACACTCCAATACACATTCTGAATAATACAAAATGCGATTACCGCGGGAGATCGTATGTAGGTACAATACACAAGCACAAAAACACAATTAAAAGGTTCGCGTATTGTGATGTTAAGTTGTTTAAATAAGTCCCCTAGTTTGATTTACTGCGTATGTTTGTAGACACACCGCAACTATTATGAGAAGTACAACAAGTCATGTTTTTTTTCACTTGGATTTAAAAGTGTTATAAACGCTAGTTATGAATACTGGCTTGTTTTTTGTTATATTTTATTTGTATTTGTATTGTATTTTAAGTATTTTTGTATTCATAACTCAAATAATTTTATTTTTTAAAAACAAGCGCACTCCATATTCATAACTTTCAAATAATTTTGTAATGTCTGTGAAATACTTTAAAAACAATTTTATACCCGCACTCATCAAAAAGAACTTTCAGAGAAGCTCTTTCGAATATTTTTTTTTTAATGTCAAAAGAAAATTTTTGTTTACAAATACTTGTAGACAAATTAAAATGAATATTTTAAACAAATATCCCACCAAGGCTGGGTTTGTATACTGTCAATCATTATTATGTCAACAGAAGATACAGAGAACGCTAGACTAATTTTTTTATTAAAAATTTATTTATTTAGAGATATTACCAAAAATTAATCCCGTAAAAAAACAATTTTGTCCAAGTAAATTTGGACATATCTCAAAATCTGTCCGACTTTTTAAAATTCAATTTTTTTACGTGGACATCTCAAAATGGTTAATAATTATTCAAATCGCCAATTCAAAGTAGTTTGCGCAATGGTGATTAATATTTGAACCTGTTGCAGCAACCTTGCTCTCTGGATTTCAAGGGCAATGATTAGTCATCAGAGAGTAGGCAACTGTTAGCAGTCAATAATATTTATACAGGTACATTTAGTTGTCCCGTATATAAACAAAGTAACACATAAAAACCAGAAAATTAAAAAAGGTAAAATGTACAGTAGGTATGTCACCACCATCTCAGCCCGTTGAGGGCCCACTGCTGGACATAGGCCTACCCCCACCGTCTCCACCCGATCCCGATCCTGCGCCGCCCCCATCCACCGTCTTCCAGCAAACTTCCTGATGTCGTCCACCCATCTCATCGGCGGACGTCCTTGAGGCCTCTGGTTCCTCGGTCTCCAGAACGCGTATCGTCCATCTGTCGTCCGTCATTCTGGCTATGTGACCGGCCCATTTTCACTTTAACCTAGCAATTCGCTGCACCACGTCGCAGACCTTTGTCTGGCGTCGCATCCAATCGTTTCCTTTTTCGGTCTCTTAATGTTATTCCAAGCATAATCCTCTCTATGCTCCTTTGTGCAACTTTCAACTTATGGGAGGATTGCTTGGTCAGAGTCATTGTTTCCGCGCTATAAGTAAGGACGGGCAGAATGCATTGGTTGAATACTCGAGTCTTGAGTGAGTATGGAATGGAGCTTCGGAATGTGGAATTTAGCTTTCCAAAAGCCACCCAAGAGAGATTTATCCTCCTATCCACCTCGCTGGTCCTCTTGTCTCTGCCGATGGTGCTCTGAGTACTCATCAAGAAATATGCGTTTTTGTCAAAAACCCACTATTTTACTTAATTTATAGTCACGAAGTTTTCTGCAAAAAGACGATCTTTTTATGGTATTTTTCCAGAATCTAGAGACATGAAACTGTTTCTTTTTATCCTTTTACCACGTTTGCTTCTATTTAAAAATCACTCCTCCCTCCACCGCCTTAGTACCTAGATCTCATCATGGTCTAGCACTCTCGTCTTTTTACATGAAAATCCTTAATCCCTCAGCTTCACCGAGTACATACAAAAAATTTGTACTTATTGTAATTCAGAAAATATATCCTTTACGGAAACGCATTCATAAAAATAAACATTCAAAAAAAGTACTAGGCAATAGTCGATGACAAATCATAAGCTTTGCAAACGCCTAGATAATCTACATTCATTTCCAGGGATTCTTTGTCTCTGATAAAATATCAATAATAACATTTTATATCTTGTTATGTGACTACATAAATACTAAAATAACATAAAATGTGTTTTAAAATATTTGTTTACTGTGTTTATACTTTGGGATACCGCAGTGTTATGTCCAACATGGACTAACGCGAAGGTAGCAATAAATTTCATCGGTTCTCAGATAATCAGTCACGTCGAACAATAAAACAAATAATATTTTCAATAATGATCCGGTAACGCTCACTTTGCCCCATAACTTATCCGGAAATATCGGCATCATCAATTCTGTCTTATATTTTTCAGGGACGCGCCAAGTGCCCAAAATAGAAGGATAATAACATTAATCAAATTTGAATGAGCGAAAAAAAAGAAAGAAAAAGAATATAATAAAATAAACTAAAAAATGTTTTTAATCTTAAATTACCCACGTACCGAACCTAATATTTGTAATTATAAATATGGCATAGTAAGATTGTAAATTATTTTTAATATTCTTTTTTAAAAAAATTTCTCAAATATAAAATTATAGCCATAGCATTAGAACTGGGTTGAATCTTGTGGTAGAGTGGAGGACTCCGGATTAGAATATCTAGGTTCGAAATCCACTCCAGCGGAATTTTTTTCCCGCTTTCTGGTTCAATTATTTCCGACTATTAAAATGCCCGAAATTAGAATATTAAAATAATAATAATTTTAATATTTTTATTTTCAATAAAAAAAAATTGTATCAAAAGTTTGTAGTCTAAACAAATATCGTTACACACATTTTTGAAAAATACTTCAGACGTCCCTGTAAAAGTGTAAGAGCAATAACACAAATCCCTGCAGAGTTCACCACCACCTGTAGCTTGTAGCCAGCATTCAACTAGCGGAGAATTTGTCATAACTTGCTTCCTATCTTGATGGTGTAAATAAAGTCCCCAGCCAATTCACTTCTCACGGGCGACCGTGCCTTATCCCCGATACATCAACGGAAAGATGAACGCTCTAACACGATCGAAGGTAGTAATGAATATTGCCTGTACGATGTTTGTTTCGAAATAACTACTTTGCAAAAAATAAATAACAAAAAAGTAAGTAAAAATGTATGCACTATAAAAAAAATTATGTAAATTTTTTTTCTTCTATGTAATGTTTTTAAAATTTGTAATGTAGGGGGTCAACATGTATTTTTTATTTACATGTGAATTTCATATTAATGTTTCATTGGACTGGTTCTGAAGCGTAAGACTGATCCTCTTACCTTCATGTAATAAAATTATCAAGAATCATTGCACTTGGTCTACCAATGCAGTGATTATATGCGCATAAGGGAAAGTAGTAGTGAAATTAAAAACCATAAAAGTTTTGAACAGTCAAAAAAAGAAATTAGTGTAAAAGGTAGTGTATTTATGGCATCTAACCAAGGGCCCAAAATAGCAGGCTTCTGAGTTTTTAAAATAGGTTTATCAGATAAATATTAGGTGCACGGTGGTTTGACTTTGTAAGGAACACATACATACAATAGGTGAGGCTACGAACGCAGCAACTCTTTGTATCTACTCTGTCATCCGGTGTAGGCGTTTTGGCTGGTTAGGCTATGTGCAGTATTAACAATGCTTGCCTAATTTACAAGGTTTCAGATTCAAGGTTAAATAACAATATAAAGCTTGAATTTTTTATTTGATTAAGGCCTTAAGTTTTTTTTATTAAAGAAAGTGAAAACAAGATACCAATATTGTTTTAACAAGTTGTACCCACTACAAGAATCCAATTTAAATCATACTCAAAGATTACGGAACACAAGAAAACGTAATTGTATTTTGAAATTGAGTGCTCTTAACGTCTTGAGTTCCTTAGCCTAATGACAAAGTTCTAATCACATTTTCATTACAGTATTCAGCAAGGATCGTGACGTACTCGTAGAAGGTTCTCGCTATTTAGTGCATGGTACTATTTGCTCTGCATTTACGAGTATCATGAGAAATGAGACTGTTTGCTCCTCTTGCCGACCTTTGGAGCAGGCTTAGATTCCTTAACCCTTTATAGGATGGGACCATTTATTTTGTATTTTTAACGAAAACTTGATAAAAGTTTATCAATATCCGCCAACGTGGGTACGCAAATGGTGGAAAATACAAGTGGAATTTTCGTTACAACCCTTAATCTACCTCCACCAGTTTAAATTAGACCTAAATGCAGGTATTATTTAAATTTATCACTTTCTGTTGACCAAACGAAACTAGTGAATAGTTTTAGAGAGATTTTCACCTTGTACGTACATCACATTTGACACAAAACAATAAACAATGCTAACACGTAAGGCGAAAATTTTATTCTCAAATTTGACTAAAAACTTCATTTGTAAATAAGGGCATTAGAACAAGTGCGTTTTTTATAAAGTCGTGGTAAAAAACACTTTTTATGTATTTTTTTTACAAATCGATTTATTGATCTTATTTACTCCTGAATTGTGCGCTATCCCAATGCATGGTAATACACGCGGCCGCAGGTTGGACTCCCAACGGGGTCAACATGGAATACTTTATTGTGATTTTTCACATAAAAATATTTCATATGTTGGACTGGCACTGAATCGTAAGACTGATCATCTCGCCTCCATATAATAAAAGATAAAGTAACGTCGCACTTGGTGAACCAATGCAGTGCCCTATGGATGTGAATAATGGAAAACAGGTTTTTTTTTCATAATGAGCATTGAGCGGGTTAAATGTCACTGTTAGTTTAGACGTGAATTTCGTTAAAGATGCGGCGAGAAAGTGGCGATCGATTATCGACCTTACGTGAATCAGTACTAATTACATTATCCGAGTTGGGAAAATAATTGTGTCACTGAAGCGTACGAACAACCTACTAAACTCACTGTAACTTCTCACGCTAATGAAATGTTACAATATTTTTCTAGCTTCAGAAAGTAGATGTGTGATGTATCAATTTGTTTTAATTCAGTTCACTTTTTATTTTCTACAGTAAATAAGTGCTATTATGTATCTTTTTAAAAACTTTCTTCAGTATTCTTAATGCATATTTAAAAACAACCTTTCGCGGAACGTCAATCCTTTTACTTCATTTTTTAAAAAATTAACACAATTTGGATACATAGTGTGCTATGTTATTATAAATAATTTGAGAATAACATTTTCAACGCACTACGAAAACTACAAAATTATTTCCCGTTTATGAAACTAAAACATGGTGAAAATCTTTATCATTCAAACTCTAAACGTGCCTCGTTCGCTACTTCTAAGAGTGCGAAATACATACTTTATTTAATACAGTTATTCAGCGCTACCCACAAACAGGCTATGCCTTGGGTGGATTTTTGTTTATTTTTTCTAGTGTATATGTGTTTTTATGTATTTCTTTGAAAACAAAAAATTTTCTTTTGTAAAAACCATATGCTCCACATAGGGAGTCGGTTATGGTATGATGATGATGATAAAATCAAAAACTTGGTATAAAAATACTTTTTTGGTACTCAAAGACTATGGGGAAAAAGGAGTAAAAATCCAATGAAAACAAAATATTTTTCATAATGTTAGATTATTTTGGCAATTAATCAACTAATTAAATTATGTTTTATGTTCTAATTGTCATTCCAAATAAAATTTAAGAACCTTTGCATTTTAATTTAATTTTAATTTGGCATGTATTTTCGGCCATAGTACCTATTTACTTATACCTAATTATAAAATATTTCAAATCAATAAAAATATTTGTACAATGAAGCAAACAGGTGATTGTCAATTGATTTTAAATTATCCATTGATCGTCAAATTAATATTTTCGTTGACCTCGCTTCAGTATAAATGAGCCTTTAGCTGTAAAACATAAAATAGTTATCATATTGTACACCAAACTAACATGATTATGATTACGTAACTAAACAATTATCATAAAAAATTAAACATTATTTGAGGCGGATAAATCTAATAAAGGTCCAAAAGATATAAAAGATACATTAAATTTCATCATAATAATATTATAAGAATCTATGTATAATATATGTTATACCTACAATGCACAAAAAAACTGACTTTTGTTCGCTATTTCATATCTGCTTGCAAAAAATGAGCTAATCATTTTGTATGCAAATTGCAAAGGGCAACACGTACTTGTTTCTGTGATACAATTTATGAGTTTAATGCATTATAAAATTGAATGAATAGGACGATACTAAAGTGGGTAGGTACATTGCTAAGTGATGGTAAGCAGTAATAATAAGAATGACCTCATGTATGTTGCACTATGTAAGTTGTTCACCATTTTAAATAATAATTATTAAAATTCATATTATTTTATAGTGGTCAATAAATGGGTTCTTAACAAGAAACCGAGAACGAAATAACTTGGAATATGGTTATTCATAGAAAGTTTGTGATAATTAGCACCAAAACAGGACTTAAGATCTTCTACTTGCAAAAGTTTATTATCATTATATCTATGCCTTATTCCTTTCAACAACTTTCTGATTAGTACACAATAATTGTAAAATTATTTTAAAAATAAATACGTTTATTTCGTATTACCATAAAATGGTGCGGGCGAAATTATATTTTCTTTATAAAAATAAATATTTAAAGGTTACTTTTTTATATTTGCAAATTCATCAATTTAAAAAAATACCTATGAAGAAATATAAAGCGGGCTTGTCTTTGTAAATAGGAATAAGGTCTAATCGGAGTAGGAATAACATCCGACAACACTAAGACTTGAAATCGTCACTACGTACCTTTGTTTGACTTTAATTCATTTACAAAACGTATACAATTGTGCATTACTATAAAATAATCCCACTTCAGCTCAACTTGTTTCCTGCCTTTTTGGCACAGTTATTACCAACTATTCGAAAGCAGCCCCAAAATTGTAATATTTGAGTATATCATAACAACTCAAAGGTTTCTTTTTAATTAAAAAAATCTAACCACAAAAACCTGTTTTCAAGTATTTATTCAAATGAATGTTGGGTTTCAAATGTAATGTGCATTGTGATAATAATAAACTAAGTTATCTTAAATGTATAAAATAAACCAGATTAGTGCATTAAACCATTTACCTGCAGTTCGGATCAAACTTAACTCAACCAATGATATCATTACCAAGTACAGTAATTAAGATACTCAACTAGAATTTAACCAAGGAAATAGAAAATAAAATAATTTCTGTCGTTAAGATTGATATTGAATTTCTACATACCAAAGTGTTAAAATGCGTCACGGTTCATAGGTCACTGCATTAGTACACCAAGTGCAGTATATCTTGTTTTTTTTTACATGCATGCGCTTCAGTGCCAGAGGAAGGTACCACAAACATATGAAATATTAAAAAACAAATATTTTATGTGGCCCCCCCTCATGGGAATAAGCCCGCAATTTCATGCTCGGTAGGCCAACGAGTTGACCACTTCTCTACGAGGAGGACAAAAAATGCGTCGGCGAAATGCAATTTAGATTAGATCAACATACAGTCATACAACGTATAACAAAAGCGGCTATTTTCGAATTTCAATGCTTTCTAATTTCCGCTCTAAAGCTTTGGCCATCGATATTGATGATAAAACCAGCAAAAGCAGAAGCTCCGGTCAGGTTGCGCGCTTTCTAACTCGTTGACATCTCTCAGAACTAGAATGCGGTGCGCTGAAGCAAGTGAACTTTTACATTGAAGAGAAATTGCACCTGTCTCGTATTATATTCCTATCAAATCCCTTATTTGTATATTGTTTATTATTTTCACTATCTTTATTAATGTAATTAATAGCGTGACGCCATTTAAACGTGTTTAATCAATGTTGATCCATCAACTTTTTAGTACTTTGTTACTCATCTTCAGGTGCATTTTAAAAAATAGCGAGTTTTTTGTGATACAGTAAAAGAAAATATAGTCCGCTTTTGTGAAATACGTACGTATAAGGTTATCTATTAATTAAAAAGATTAATGAGAATGTTGAAGCTGTCTATTATAATGTCGATCATAGTAAAAGAGCAATTTCTCCTTAAAAACTTCTTTATTACGCGGTCGTACTTTTATAAATAATACATTATTAATTAGGCTGACAAACAAATAATTTATTGGCTCTAGTGTTTCCACGATAGCATCGATCTAATGACTAAGTCTAAGACTGTAGAATATTTTGACTTGATTTACCACATGGCCAACTTATTGTGAACAAATTTTGATAGGTTTTTTCTAAAGTTATCAACATAATTTTTCTTTTGTTTTTATTAGGCCTTCCTTGTAACCTTTTTGAAGGTCCCCCTTTTTTTAAATTCATTATTTATATTTTCTTCAAATATTCTTCTATTCCTCCTCATCTTTCACCCTTCCTTTACTGTGTATGTGTATGTACATACAAATATATAATTTATTTATTACTATTCAAAACCCGTTATTGGTCACGCAAACTAATGTTCCACATCTTATAATATTATTATTAAGTAATGACTGTGTGGTTTTTTAAATAAATAAAAAAATAAAAATGATACAGTATCCTATGGTATATAATTATTATTGAGTAAATAAATTTTAAAAATTGTTTTTTGCGTTTTTCTAAAACTCTTAATTGTAAACTACCTAATTGCGAATGCAAAATCTATTCATTCTCATGTCCCTAAATTTATTGACATATTTTGACTATTTAGGCCCTCATTTGTTGAAAAATGTGAACACAACAAACCCTTGTTATGTGTTGAATTGATGTGGTCATGGCCCTGTGATGCAATTACTTGTATTGTCCTGAGAGTTGGGTGATGTGTGATGTGCAGAACCAATTGATGAGATGTTCGATAAGGATCCACAAAACTGCAAACGCTTTATTACAAGACCAGGGGTGTATGTACGAGTATATATTGTATTGCGTTACAAAACATTAAAACATGGGTTTATTTTGTAACCGCTCTATCATAATGTAGGTAAGTGAAAATGAAAAAAAAAGTTACCTATGAAAGATATTCATCTCAAAGTTCAACTTCAACTTCTACTTACTTCTAACTTTCTACTTTCAGCTCTAAAGTTGCTTTGTTGATAGTTCGAAAAATATTGATAATATTTTGAGTTATTGAAAGTTAAAGGCCCAGTCTGGGAACGGTGGTTATAATATTTTTATTGCGTATTTCATTCCCGTTTTATAGGTAATGGAAAAATGAAAACAGTTCAATATTTTTTTAATTTAGCTCAGAAACATATTTTTACTGTCGACTTTAGGTAAATGAAGAAATATCGCATATTCTACGTAAAATTCATATTTTATTTTGATGGCCATAATAAAGGATAAGATGCTTTTATTTCTTTTAAACAAATAAATAATTTTTTGTTCATTTGCAAAAAAAACATTTCACCTAATTGCAATACGACGCGACGCTCCATCAGTAGGTAGGTACTTATTAAATCAATAATGACTACATCTGGCACTAATGTTTACAATTCCAATAAAATTTAATGACTTAATTTCCAAATCCAGTACTGAAGCTGCAACTGTGGAAAACCACGTACCTACACTTCGCACCATGAATACCATACTGCACTAAGTCTTAATTGGTCGAAAATAAACTGAGAATAGGTAGGTACTACGTTGTACAAATGAACACTCACACCGACCACCAAATTTTTGTCCAAAAAACGTGTTTCTAATTCTTTCCTATGCCGAGATATAACATTTAAAAAAATCAAACATCAATGAATTACAGTAAGTCCAAGACTTTTTTGAGTTAGTGCAGTTTAGAATTCATGCTACGATATGTAGGGTCGTTGCGGGTACAAGATGTATCACTGAGATAAGCCAAATAAACCTTTATGATTGCATTATGTGCTTCAAACATTCCCCACTGGCCCGGGGTTGTGGTAGTGTAATTGAATGCTGTTTGTACAAAGATTGCTGCTTTATCGGATCAATCTTAAACCACATCTGTGGGACGATTGTTGGATGTAGCATTGGAGAATCGACACCGTTGATTCGTGCGTTATATTAATGTTCGACAATGGTTTGTTTGCTGTGATGCTTTTGACATAATATTAAAAGTGCTGCCGCAATGACAGCTTCGTGTTGGTATTGTGTGTAACGCGTGTGTACACATATGGTGCTTTTTTTTTTAAAACGGTATTAAAATTTTTGAAAATAATCAATACGTTTAAAACCGTTTTTTTTTTATTTTGACGATTTCAATAAACTTCGTACGAAATAAATAAATTTTAAAAATGATAAAAATAAACTGAATTAGTTATTAGGATTAACTTAAATTAGTGTTTATGATTTCTACTTGCCCCCTTCCTTCTGACAAAATTTCTTGTTTTATTGTATTATAAAACTTCGTATTAAATAAGTTATATTATAGTATCTTAAATTACTGTTTTTTAATAGTGAATAATCTTATTTTACTGTCACCAGTACTAAATGATCAAGATAAGCAACACTAACTTGGTGTACCAATGCAGTGCCCTTTACCTACGTAATAGCAGTATAAGTAGACTCTCTATGGATGGCCTCTATCGATCCGTCAGCAGTTTACGTCAGGACGTAAACTTTATTTGGTAGTATGCACGGTAACTGGTGGCCGATTGCTTGGCTTGGAGGCATTGTGCGAAATGGATATAAAATGATAATGATGAGTAGTATAAGTATTATGATAGATTATCCGATTTTCATCAAACAAAAAATCAAAATGAAAACCAAAATATGCTACCTACCGCATTGCGACGCCGTGGTGGTGAAAGAGCTAAGCCCCATATGTATTGTATGTGGGTTAGCTCTCTTCACCACCACGACGACGATTTACAAGCCAATAAACGGACTATTATAAATACAGATATGGTCGTTTATGGGAGGCTGCGCTAGAAAAACAGTAGACAAGTTGGCTCAAGTGACTGGCGACATGCTCAACACTAGCTTGCTTGGGGGGGTGGGGGCGGGGAACTTTATCTAGGGGGGAATTAAGCTCCGCCCACTTATATTTCATAGACGAGGGGGGATATTCAATGCGGGCATATTGCAATCTGCGCACCTAACTGGGTCGAGCGCGATCTAACACGGTTAGACAGATGGAACGCAGTAGGTATTTATCAGAGATAATACCTACTACCTACTACTATCCCCTATCCGTGCCCAATGGTGCATAGGACACTGCATTGGTGCCAATACTAAGTGCAGTGAAACTTGGTCATTTGTAACGTGAAGGCAAGATGATCAGTCTTACACTTCCAAGGTGCCTTGTATATAATATAATGTGATTTTTCACATCATATTTCATAATAAACCCCATAAGCTTACAGCTTGTAGCTTGTAACCTGACAATTTTATAATACTGTCCAGGAGATATTAAAAAATTATTGGATTTAATTTTTAGTAATTGTTCGTTGATGGACGAAAATCACGCATTTTTATGAAAAAACGCTTCAAAAGCTGTCAAAATCTTTTGAAAAATAGTCTTACTTTGTGATAAAATTTCTTATTTAATAAAACTAATTATGTTTGTTTGATAAATGTACCTAATTAATTGCTATTTAAATTCAACAACACACACACGGAACATAAAATACTGTACTAGGTAGGCACTTAAATACAAAAAGACGTAGGTATGATTTTTAAAAAATAAAAAATAAATTTCACAATTATACAAAATTAACGCTTATATAAACTATATAAATTATATGTAATATATATTAAGTATCTTACCTTGGAGCATGTAGGGGTAGTCAACGGGTCAGAAATCAAAACATTTGCCAAAAGGTCCCAGTCATCTGTCTCCAGTAGATTTCAATCGGTCATTTTGGAAATTCACTGTTTATGAAAATCTTTAACTGTTTGTTATTTAAAACGCACTTCAGAATATATTTTTCAAATGAAAAGTCAATCCCCTGAAAATAAAATAAAAATGTTAAAAATTTTTATAAAAACAAGTTTTGTTAGGCTTAAAATTATTATTAGAGTAAATTCAGTTGTGTAAATCAAATTATATTTTTTATTACTAAAATATTTTCAATCTTAAGTCTGTAAGTAATTTCAAAAAAACTACTTTCATTTTGGAGAAAAAGGAGAAGCTGCATTCAATTAATCTATGGCGCACATATTTCAGGCTCGCCTAAGGTCTTGAAAAGAGGAAAGTCGTGTCGAAGTGGGGATTCGAACCGAGATCTCTGCACTCAGAACACGTACCCACTGGGCCACCAAATTATCGCTAAAGTTATTAAATTTTGGCTTTTTCATTAGCAATACATATATGCCGTTAAAAAAATAACAGATTATTAAATTTATTTTACACACCGCGATAAAACAGGCCACCAGGTATTTAACTAGAGAATACAATAGTAATACGGATTATACACCAAAGTGTCTAAAGTATAAAGCTGAAAATGAGGAGATCATATTAAATTTTTTAGTACCACATACTCGATATTAAACATTTTTACCCATCTAGGTATTTAACTAGATTAATTTTTACAATATCGTACATTTCAATTATCAGTGTGATATTTTATAACAAAAAAGAACCAAAGAACTTACAAATTATATAAAACAAAGGAATGAGAACTATTTTAAGATGCCATAGACGAACTGCAATTGCCACTATGCTAAATCGATGACCGTAAAGCAAAGAATAATGTATAATGTACTAATTTTTATTTTTAAAGTAAAAAACAAAATGCTCCCCGGATATTTGAACAAAAATTTAAGCTACAACCAAGACAGTCATAACTATGAGACTAGGAATCGAAGAAACTTTCGTCTCCCAAAGTATTAGTAAAGGACTAAAGGAATACGAAAAATTGCCAGATGAAGTTAAATGTGCGAAGAGTTTAAATTTAAAAAAAATGTGTAAAATATATGTTTTAAATAAGTATAGTGTAGTGTAAAATCAAAATCTGTAGTTTATTAAATGTTTAGAAATAATGATATTGTAATTACTAGCTGTCAAACTGTTTTTGTTTTATCTAAATGATACAATACAATACAATTAAATACCAATTAAATGAAAATCCGTTACAAAATCACTATTTTTCTGAACTGAACAAAATATTATTATGTCTAAAAAAACAAGTTATGTGTTCTTATGAAGAAGATTTAATGATCAAGTGTCTATTTTTAGCCACGTAAAAATACACTACGCTTACCGTATACACAGTAAAGTTCGCAACTGCGTACGTACCTACGTAATTACCTATTACTTAATTTTCTAAAGTTCAAGGACTTTGCACTATTCTTCCGTTAATTAATATGTATTATTCATTAAATGAGATCTACTTTAGCCTAATTCTTATTACAGACAGTTTAATACGTGCATATTATTCACTTTCATTATTCTTATATTAGCATAATCTTTGTGTGAGCCATAAATCACTAAAAGTTATTTAGAATTTGAATAATGGTGTTCGATGAGGACAGCTCTGAGTATGGTATTTACGGGAATGTTCTTATCTGATGGGTGTTGTACGAAGCCTCAGAAGAAGGAAGTAGTGCATTATAATTGACAAGTCAATATTTATGTTATACATAACATTGTTATGATGATTAGGCATTTATTAAAGAGGCTGTTTTATTAAATGTAAATATTAAATTCGTTAGCAATCCTTGAAGACAAATACCGACTAAATTTTTTTTCACGACAACAAACTAAATACTGTTTACATCAAGAATTATAATCCTCAGGTTCAAATTCCACTTCACCTTGTTTCCTGTTTTCTTGCACAGTTATTTTCGACTGTTTGAAAATTGCCTCATTATAGAAAGTTTTGGATAGGTAATTCGTAAAAAAGCTAATATTTTTTATGTATTCTTATATTCTGAAGGCCGTTATGTCCGACGAACTTTGATTAATACATTTTGTTTCATCGTTTGTCTTATAAAATACCAACGCGAATGACAAATGCATCATTTGCATTTGCTAGGCTCTGGGATTCGAACCCTAGACCCTCGGATGTCAATCATAAGGGAGGCGAGTTCATTTTTCATGTTGTTTGTCTGTCAGAAGTCGAACGAAATCTTTATAACATCACTATTGTATCTATAGATGTGTAGGTACCTACTCGACCTTTCTTAGAATGTAACAATATCATCATTATCATCATCATACCATATCCGCTCCCTATGTGGAGCATATGAATTCCACAAACTGCCTCCAGGCCCCAAGCGATCGGCCGCCAGTTCCCGCGCATCCTCCCAGGTCAGATGCCCAGGCTTATGCGCAGGTAAGATGTAAGTAGCTTTAATTTTGCTCCTATGTCTAATAGACAAAATAATTCTTGAACATAAAATGTGTTTATTAAAAATTTGTTTTCGATTTGTTTATTTTGAATCTTTTTCTGCACTCACGTTAAATGAAGTAAAGTTATTTCACTATCTACATTTGTGTAATAGCTAAAATATATAGTTTTTTTTGAATCTTGACTTGTTAAATGAAGCCATTAGTTAAAATGTTACACTATGTTCTACATATTGTAATAATTTAATTAGTGTGTACACATTGGTTACATATTTATGGTCCTAGGACTGCCAAATAAGCTAAGAATGGGTATTGGCAGTCCTAAATTGTTATAAATATTAAAACATTACATACCACTACGATATTGAAATTATTATGAATATTAAAACAATGTGTGTTATAAAGAAATATAATCCATTTATTCCTTAAGGCTTTATCACAATATTTTGTAATTATTCAATACTTCCGATATTCATTGAAACAAAAAGTGAATTGGGACCTTCAGGCTAGTATATTTTATTATTTCTACTTTCTAACAAACCACTCACTATGAAAAAATAATAATCGTTATTCTTATCAATTAGGTACATGATGTTATAATATATATTGATTCTTCAAATAGGTACAAATATGCTTTGATGCAATATGAAGGTATAATTTATAATCCCGTACCAATTCTTCTTAAAAATGCGGTTAATCTGGGATTGGAAAAATGGAACTGAATATTTTGTTCAAAGTACGTGAAGTACCTACCCACGAACAGTAATTTTATTGCACTTGCTTGCGTTCACTTGCAAAGGGTAAAGGTTCTTTTAAATGCATATTTATTTTCATAAGGAAATTGAACAGGTACTAGCAGTTTAATTTTACGGTGATAAAAAAAGTATGAAGTGTATTTTTTTAAAATCGTTTTTATTATTTTTACAGATAATTTTCAAAGATTTTCAAAATTTGGAAAGTGAATGTTTTTATCTTTTCTTGTATTGAAATACTATTATACGATTGACCAACATTATTTTTTATTTCATAAATCAAATATATTACAAAATATTTATAATATTATTGTTAATTTAACAAAAATATACATGGCTGTGTTAAGTATTTTCCTACTGTTTAGAGAACCTCTCGAAGCTATCAAGATATTATTACTTGGGTTTTAAGTACTTTATAATGTACATTCCTACTAAAAATACAGCTTTTCCTCAACCCTAAGTGTTTGTGAAATTATTTTCTTGAATTCAAATGAAGGTATTTAAAAAAAACTTTGAATCAATTTTGTTTTGTTAAACTTCATTTATCTCTTGATTAAAAGGTCGGTACTACTTCTACTACTTCTTTTCCTTATCCGCACCCAATGGTGCATAGGGCACTGCATCGGTACACCAAGCGTAGTGTATCTTGATAATTTTATCACATGAATAGGATGATCAGTCATACGCTTCGGTGCTAGTCCAAGGTATCACGGATGAAATATGAATATGAAAATCACATTAAAATAAATACTTCATGTTGCACGGTTGCTAAATACACTACCACTATGCCACGAGGCGGACAATAGGTAGGTTCTATTGTAAATGCATTTTCATCGATTTATTTGTGCAAGAAATATATTTTTCAACTCTTTCCTTGTGAACTTTTACAATATTACATATTATTATGTGAAGCTTACTTACCGTTTATTATTCATGAGTTAAGGCAAGAGAGGCCAAGACGCTAGTCGTCTGGAATATAACTCTATCAAGATTTATGAATAAATTTTAAAGATCATATAGAGCCACAACAAAACCGTAGGAGGTTTGTTTCGAGTTTCAAATAAACGCACAAGTGGTTTCGTTGGGTGCTTTATGGGAAGAATTTTAATTGGGTGTCATCGACCATTTGAGTAAGAAAAAAAAGAAAAAAAAAGATCGACTGCCAGTTCAGGTCCGCGTCCCGCAGCTCTGACGCTAACTGCCGACGGATTGTCAATAGTGGAGACAAAAATCTTAAGTGATTTTTATTTTTTTTTTTGCTAGGCAGAATGGCGTTTTTCTTTGTATTACGAACGAAAATAAAACAACTAATTATTATTTATTATTATTAAGTATTCGATGATTGATTCGTACTTGAGATCCGACTTGCAAAAAAAGATAAATACTGAACTGACACAGTCTTTGAAGAAATTAGAAACCAATTATGCCAAAACGGCTGCTTTTGAAATTTCAACTATTAAAAAAATAGAGCAACATACACATTTGAAATATAATATCTTGTGAAGGCGGTGAAGCGTAAGAGTGATCATCTAGTCTTCATCAAAAATGATTGAAATACACTGCACTTCGTGTACCAATAAGTTCTCTGTGCATTTTTAGGAAGAAGGTAGATTCTTATTTTAATTCAGATATTCGAAATCGTAAATTATTTGATAAAAAAAATGATTCTGCAAATTTAGGCCTATTATGCCAAAAAAAATAAATTAATTTCATTCGTTATTTAGGTACCTAATTATTCATCTTACAGAAAATTTCAAATTTATGATTTAAATGTAAAACTAGTAGGTATAATCGTTATTATTACCTAAATGTAATGTATAAACGAATATAACGCACAAATTTATTTATATTACATATAACATACAAATTATAAAAATGCTAAGCTTTACATATTCATATGTATAATATTAAACGTCGATTTATTCGTGTTACATGTTCACATTATAATATAAGAATATAATATATAATTATAAATTTATATATAAATAATTACAGCACAAGCTCACATATACCATAAAAAATAACAGTAGGTACCTATATGAAGATGCCTTCTTGTGAAATATTTTAATGATCTATGTCGAAAAGCGTATCGCTAAGGAGCTTAAAGCTCTTAACAACGTTCTCAATGCATCTGTCCGTTGACGTAATACAGATTCTCAATACAAAAAGTCTATTGTTAAGGACTTAGCGGGAAACAATATGTAAAAGATTACTTTTATCATCAGATTCTTGATTGTAGTACACGCCATGTGTCCTGATTTAAAACAGTAAGTTCAATTTACAAAAATTAAAACATTAAAGCTTATAAAACTTGACACGGAATAAATTGGTGATGATAATATTCACAAATTTTAAAACATTCACATGTTATTTACGATAAATATTATTTCATTGTTGAATATGAATATGAAAGTACTACACTGGGTTGGTAGGGAAAATACACTAAACTCGGTGCACTGATGCAGTGTCCAATGCACCATATGTGCGGATAATAGGGAAGTATGACAGAAGAGTAGGTAACACAAAACTACAAGTACAACTACTACAACTCTCCCTTATCCACACCCAATGGTGCATAGGGCACTGAATTAATACACCAAGTGCAGTAAATCTTGATAATTTGTTATACGAAGGCAAGATGATCAGTCTTAAGCTTCAATATTTTTCAAAAATCACAAATGAAAATCACATTCAAATAAATATTTTATATTGACCCCATCGTAAATCGAACCCGCGACCTCATGCTTGGCAGCCCAACGCGCTACCGCTACACTACGAGGCGGATAATACAAAACAGTAAGTCGTTTTAATACAAGAATATTCATCAATGAAATAAAATAAAACACTACTAATAATTTATACCTACATACGTAGATATTAATTGATTTTTAGTACCTACTACGATGTTGATATTATAAACCTAAAATATTTGCACTACATGAGATTTACATTTAGTAATATTAAGGGTAAATTTAGGGTTTAGAATCCAAACATAAGTATGACTGAATTTCATTCGATTATTTATTTTACACTTCATGTACAATTACATAGCATAAGTGTACAAGGGTGGGCTTATTGCTTTTAAGAAACACCTTCCAACCAATTCTTAATTATTTTAGTGATCAGCATTTATTGTGCTGGGTTTTGGTGGGGAGGCAAAGCTTAAAATTCTAGAATTTTAGTAAGTTATCAAATATTTATATCTATATTCCAAGCTTTTTTCATCGGTGTTCAAATTATTCGAAGGGTGTAGCGGTAAGCACGTTGGATATGCATGAAGTCAGGGGTTCGATTCCCGTAGGGGTTTAAGATGAAATATTTATTTACAATAAGGTTTTAATATTAATATTTGAAATGTGATACCCTGTATTGGCACTGAATCGTAAGACTGATCACCTTACCATTATGTAATACAAAATTATCAAGATACACTGCTCTCGGTGTTCCAATGCAGTGCCCTATTCGCTAAGTGGCAGTCTATATTTGCATCTGATAAAAGCCATAAGCACACTCTACCCTTTCAATTTAGTTACTTAATTACTCATGTTATAATCAGCTACATAGGTAAAGCAAAAATCATAAGGCTTCGTTAAAGGAAATCGATACCTTGCAGAAAATTTGAAATACATTTTTAATTTTTTTAAATAATATAAACGTACAACCGTATATTGAGTTATTGTTTTGATAGATAAATATATGGATTACCTTGTTCTTTGATTAACATTTAGTAATATTTAGGGTAAATTCAGAGTTTATAATATAAAAATAAGTATGGACAAAGTATTAAATGTAATCCTACCTTTGTTGATGTATTGAAATGGCGATGCAAATATGCCACTGGATAAGAGAAGAGCCTTTCAAGAAAGGGACTGCAAATTGTTTACAACACAATTAACAATAATTTTAATAACAAATGGCTTATGTGTACAGTTTAGTATTAAGGCACCGCTGTCAGGTATTATGTATGGCGTTTCATGTTTACGAGAACTGACGTACTTAACTTCTACGTATTTAGACGAAAACTGGTCAACAAATGTCACTCCAGGATGTTCAAGATGTACGAATTTACGACTGTAATATATGGACTATAAATGTCGAATGAAATTCGGCCATTTAATGTGTAACACGTTCTTTTGAATAACAAAACGTAACTCTGCGGTTACAGGGAAAATAAAATGTTTATGGATAATTCCAACATATCCTTTAACTGTTGAAATTTTTAAAGTAACATTATTTTTATTCAGCTTAGTTTTTCGTGGCGCGAATACGCGAATGTACCTAAGAACTATTTCGCGCACTTACTTCTCAGATAAAATATACAGCTTTCACTTGCTAGTTCAAATTAGTTTAAACCACTAAAAAATACCCAATTAAAAACGAATTATTCACTTTTGCGTCAATTGTAAAAAAAATGTCTTTAAAGTATAATATTTTCTGTATTTTATAATAAAAGTGCTGTTAATTTTTAGGAACACTGGAAAAAGGTTTTTTGGCGGTGGTATTTTTTTTTCCGGGTGCCGCGTAGGGCCTGAGCGGCGCTACGCAAAAATAGATCGCTACGCCGCAACTGCGAAAAATCGCTACGATATTATTCGTCGTATGACGCTCACTGCTCCGCGGTCGCGGGATGACTGTTGTCGCACGACACGCGGCTTCGGGTCCGCTACGCTGCGATACACCTGTCCTGCACGGGTTGTATGAAGATGCGCTAGCGGCGTCCCTCTCGCCGCGCTTGACATGTGAGCGGAGGTGATATCGGAACAGTCGCTGCCGGACCGCGGCGGAGGCGGCATCTTCGCTCGGTCACGAAGGAGCGGGCACCTAATGTAGGTTTTTAATCGCATTTTAATCGACACACCCCACGGCAAACCCGATCATCCTTCTATTACGTTATTATTACTTTCTTCAACACTTTGGCGGATTTAATTCATGATTTCGGAGATTAAAAAAAAACATAGCTTGGTCTCGAAGAAGGATTTTATGAATTGTTATAAAATTATTGTTATATAATTATTTTTACTTCATTTCAGTTTTTTATCGAAAAAGTATCATATTTTTATATGCTTATGTAGGTTCAACCTGTGCAATTAATATGCGACTTGCGGTCCCAAAGTAACGTAAATAAAAACTACGTAATGATTAAGTATTATAATTTCATGGTTATTTTATTCAAAAATGTATATTTTTAATTAATTTTTAAGTCGTTGTTTGGCTGATAAATTCGAATGTAATGAACTTTTTTTATTCAATATTGTAAAATTCTTTGAAATTATCTTTTATTCTTAGATCCAAATTTCCGGTTCTGCTGTGCCTTCCAAATTCAATAAAAAAGTTGAAGATCTCATTCTTAAATGGTCGTTTAGGAAGAAAAACAAAATAAAAACCCGTTTTTATTCAAATATAACCATTTGACCTCCTATCTCTAGGAATAGTAAAGCCCCGCGAACAAATCCCTCCTGGGCTGCGATCAATAATGTATCTACATGTTGATACACCACTAGATATGTCGATATGAGCATAACTCATAAGTCAACACAACTATTTTTTTTATAAAAAGAAATCTATATAATCTTGCACATATTGGTATTTCAATATATTTAAATTGGCGAACTCTATTTTGCTTGTGCTTGAAAATAATAATCAAGTCATGATGGAGTGGCGATTCAAACTAGGGATCTCTTGACCCAAAGACCACGCCGCTACCACTTGACTTAATTATTATTATTAATTTTCTATGTAAATTAATATTTTCATCGAATTTATTGAGAAATTTGAAGGTATCTCATCGAAATTTACCTATCCTCAAATTTGTTAAGAAAATAAACTGAGGGGTGAATTAGGAACCCACCATCCACCAACAGCTGTCCTGGGGAACTTTCTTTCAGCTGCACATAGAGAAATAATAACTGGTATTTCAATAATAATTGACTATATGCAGTTAGTGAGGGGGGAGGTGGAATTAAGTAAATACTGAAATATTTTTTTTATCGACCTTGTATCGATTTATATCTACACTGTCGATCGTCGCCTTGGCGCATTAATCGGCAGTAAACAATTGCCGACACCGTTAAGTGTCGCACCGTGTCGCAGTCGGCTAGAGCGAGAGGCAGCAAGTCGCTCGGCGCGTCTCGCTCTAGCTCTAGATGATTCGGCACTACTCGGTTACTCTCGCAGTGGGTCGTCCTAAGTGCGTATCTCCGTTACCCGCATTCTGTGATACGTCTAATGCGAGGCTCCTCCTAACTGTCTCTGGGTGGGGAACGGAATAGTAGGGGTCTTATTTGCACTAATACGCCCTGTTGCTAATTTATCTTCTTGTTTTATATAACACTATTATAACAGTGTTGTTTGCGCTGGAGAAAGCAGTCCGTCTAAATAAAAAACATTTATCTTTTCAGTATTTTTTACAATTTTTCTTAACATCAAACCGTGGCAGTACATTAATTAATTTTTCTTAAGCTTCAGCAAAAATAACCTTTTTGATCTATTTCTAGAATTTTATAACGCAGGAAAATGTTAAGTAGCCTGTTAACTAATAAAAATAATATTTCAACAGACTACTTAAATAAAGTTTACTTTTTTAAAGTCCTACCAACCTGCTACCTATGCTATAAAAAATGGTAGTAAAATTTAAAATGGATGCAACAAAAAAACATGTTTCAGAAACCCTGTATCAGGTAACGGGAAATATATTTAATTTTAAAAATACATTTATTTTATAAATATTGAATATCAAGCAGCTAGCATTTATAAATAGGAGTTTAAATATCCTTTGCATTAAAAAGATATTCTCTACCTGGCAAAATCACTCTCCATTACCTACACGAATTCGAAATATTAAAGATTTTTCTCAATAATATTATGTATGTATCTATACAAAGTAAATTGAATAAGTTTAGGTGCTGCAGTAGCTGACTCAGACCTGATTTCTATCATAAAATAATAGAATTTTAAAAATTTCATTTTAGTCATAACAGGACAAAACGTACGCTCCGCTCCGACTTACATAATATTATTATTTGAAAAGACTTCAACGCGCGGTCAAAAAGAAAACTTACTTAAAATGAATAAACATTTATTTGCTTACAGAGGTTCCTGTATAGATTTCTGGTGACATCGCTAGAGTTTAAATGAAATTTTCTCAAGCCTGGGTGTTCTGTGATGTGATTTTCTTCTATAATTAAGCCTCCCGGCTTGTTAAATTACCAACAAACAAAAAAAAGAATTCCGTCAAATCAGAAAACAATTAGATAAAACTACTTCTGCTCCAGTGCCAACTCTCTTTGTTTTTAAGCTATTACTCAATAAATCTATACTCACGAAATTCTGGTTATATGACGTAGGTACATATCCGATAAATAAAATAAAGTTTAATTTTTACCCATATTCGATCTTTGTGACGGTAAAGAAAAGAAGTGAGTAGTCTGCTATTAAATCTGGGTATTCAAAAGTTTTTCGAAGATCATAGTTTGGAAAAATCTCACTCATTATTCAAGACTTTATACAAATACAACTGATTAGGTAGACTATGAAGATTTTTTCTTCTTCTTTTTCTTTCACCACGTTCGCTCCTACGTGGAGCATGTGGACATCACAAGATCCTTCCAGGAGACTCTCTCGCTTTCTCCCACGTCAGGCTCTTATCCATCAGCTTCGCCGAGTACATCCAAAAGATGGTCATCGACGGTATACCAGGACGGCGGGATCCTGCAGGCGTAAAGAAGAGGCAGCTCGGGTTCAGGCTCTCCCGAGGCATCCGCAGTACACGCCCAAGCCAGGTCTACCGCCGCTTCTTGACGACTACAATAATTGGAGGTTGCTGCGTCCGTTCCCGAACTTCAACGTTGATACCAAAATAAAAACACCTAATGCCTAGAATCCTTTTCAGACACTTGTTCACGAAACTCAACAAGCGAGCATTCTGGGCTTTTGTGAGGTGCCAGGTTTCACATTCATATAGGAGCAACGGCACAATGCAGAAGTTAAAGAGTCGGCATTTTGTTTTGACCAAGTATAAACTGGAATTCCAGACAGCACGCAACGTGTTAAAGGTTACTCCAGGAATTTCTATGACGATTTTTTTGTGATCACGTACCATAATATTTGGCTGCTGAAATTAATTGCTAACACAATTGGAAAATTTTATATTATTTCGGTAATTCAGATGTTTTCAAAATTTCTATTGTTCTTTAAAAGAAGTAAAGCTTGCAATAAAAATACATCTTGTCTGTTATAAAATTATCTATAAGTAAAGTTTACAGAATGAAAGTTCTTTATTAGCTTCGAAGTATCACCAGTAGATGGTGTAAGTATGAGTACTCTTTACATTGTAACCTGCAGATTGTAAATTATTATAATACGCACTGTTTACTACCCACAAAGTTATTTTGTATAATTTTTATAAATAATGACTCTTTAATTTGATGTCTTCAATAAAATTTATTGCTTAAAAATGAAATAAATGGTAATTGCTTTGATTTTGAGGTCCTTTTTATATTAAATGAGTGTATTTATTCGAAATCAACTGAATCTTAAATCAGATGTTTCCCAACATGATTTACTAATAATCTTCAGTAATTTACAGCTTATTTCTGGTGACCTTACCTTACACATGAATTAAAATATACGAAGTGATTCTCTGAAAGCATTTTTTGTTGAGTGGAAAGTTAACTTTAATAACGAGGTATCGATTTTTTTTATTATCTTAAAACGAAAAAAGGTTTTGTTTTTTTTTTGCTCTACTCTCTCTCCTCTGTATATCACACCAGTGATTATTTAACTGCGTTAACTAAAATATTTCATCTTTATGAAATAACAAAAATGTGTTTTTAATTTTGGTACTGATTTATTGAAACTGGTAACACTTTTTAAAGGCAGAAATATAGCGTTTGGTGTGAGCTATAACGTCAGATTGTCAGTTCATATTAGACAAATTAGGACTTAGTGAAGTATAGTATTCATTGTGCGATATGTTTATTGTTTGAAATCATACGTAAATAAGCATGGATAAGAGTTACAACTCCATCCTTGGGTTAAAAGAAGCATTCCCGTTAAAAATGCCTGCATAAACTCAGGGATTCTAGAATAAAATTGTAATAATATTTTTTTTTGTGATTTTACCAGGAATTTAACCGTGAATCTTTAAGTTGAGCGGCTCCTTAGCCATTACGCTACGGAGGCTACACATTAGGTATAACCTTCGCCATTATTTACTGTCTTCGTAAATGTCTGATTTTTATATGAATAATTCAAATAAATCGATTTATGGTCCAGTGGTTAGAATCCTGAACTCCGAATGAAATCGTTAAGTTCAAATCCCATTAGATACTTGTTTCCCACTTTTTAACACCGTGAATTTGTTTATATATACTTATTTTGTTGTCCATTTTGAAATGTTTATATTTACAAAACACAGTTAACCTCAGATTAAAGTCATATTACACATTCGACTCCAAATATGATATAGATTCACCAGTTTTCGGGTTGTACAACGAGTTTTGTTACTCCATGTATATAATTTAAATGATAAAAAAGTAATGCTTTTTCTTGATTGCTTAAATCCTTAGCATTAAACCCGTTGGCGATCTTTCGTCCCGCCGCGCCGAGGAGATTTATTAGGTCGGGCCCCTGAAACTGTATGGACCGCGAACCTTGTAAGAATGAATTCTCCTGATCGTAAATATCTTGCGAACCAGATCGGATTTCGCCTCAACATAAACAAAATCAGAGATGACATTGGTTAAAATGAAATATACGAGTCTTAATTCTGATCTTATGGTGCTTTTGATACGGGTTTGGTTTAATGCTTATTTGTCCAACGAACCTCACAGCAAATTTTACAGTTTTCGTTTTCAAGGGCGTATACCGTAATGTGTAATTTAAATTAATAAAATTTATAACTTTGAGCTTTTTGACAAACCAATCAACGTAATAAAATATAAATTTCGTATTTTGATGTAAAATTCACATTTTTATAAAACTTATAGTTATGTAGGCATTTGCACATTATTTGAATACTTTATTTGTAATATTACTTAAAAAACTATTCTTTAATGCCAATAGAGTACGTAATTCCTTAAGAAATTCAAAAACATGCATTGTCACACAGTTCTTATAAAATAGCTAAATATTAAACAAAAATTACACATTATTTTTGGACGTCCACTGTAGACGATCCGTCGGCAGCTTACGTCCGAACTACAGGACGTAGTCCTGACTGGAAACTGGCGGCCGATTGTTTGGCTTAGAGTTTGTTTGCGAAATCCATATGCTCCACATAAGGAGCACATGGATTCCGCAGCTCCCGATATATAATGTCCTTTAAGCATCCAGTGATATGTATTTTTGTAAGGTGTACATTGGATATTGGTCAAACAAGGAGAAAGGCGACCACAGATTGAATTGAAACACTGCGCGAGTTTTAAGACAATTATCGTAACTGCTTTGGTTTAAGAAGTTCATGTTGGCGAAAGTTTATTGTAATTTATATGTGTGTGTAATAAAGAGCATGTTTCAACTTACCGGAGGTCTTTTTTAAAAAGCGAAATTAATTGCGTTAAGTGCAAGAAGTCAAAATTATTTAAAATTACCTACTTTTTGTATGCTTTATGGTGTATTGGGCTGGGCTATCATGCATAAGGTCTCTAGATCTAATTCCCATGATGGTGATCAATATAAAATATTGATTTAAAAACAATTTTCACATAGAAATATTTCATACGTGATATTTTGGACTGGTCCTGAAGAGTAAGACCAATCACCTTTCCCTAATGTAACCAATTATCAAGATTCATTGCATTTGATATACCAATTAGTAGTTAAATAAAATATTTAGGTCGGTATTATTTTGTATTTCTTTATTTAATATAACTAACGCCCTTAGGGCTTTTACATCACACTTTATATTCATGTGTATAATAAAATGCTGTGCCTTATGTACCACTGGTTGCGAATAAGGGAGATAAGTAGTAGCAATATATTGGTATAATGGAAAGCAGAAAAGAAATCAATATAATTTAAGATCCATAAATAGGCAGATAATGTGAATACAAAAGAATATTATGCACATATTATTGATATCTCAACAGAGACAGAGAAACTCTGGAAACGAATGTGGGTTATCTAGGCGTTTACAGGGCTTATGACCTGTCATTGGCTGGGTTAAGTGGCCACTTGATGTATTACAACATTCCGATATCAGCCCAGCATGGGTATAATCCAGTAATTTGTCTACAAGTATTTGTATTCATTTCAAAATGTTGTTGTTTAATATATTATGCACTTTAAAATAAATTAAAACAAAATTTATTTATATTTTATAAGTAAAAACATATTTTTTTAAAGTACGTTAAGTTCATAGAACCCATATAGTTCACATGCTATGAATAAAGGTACATAATTCTGATATGTAAGTTCGTTTTTCTACAGAATCCGCTCACCTTTTTTGTAAGACTAGCCAAAGTCAGTTTGATTTTTTGCTCCCGAAGATAATCTGTTGATGCACTCAATGGAGCGAAGTCTATTATTGTAAAGGTTTTGTTTGCAAACATTGAGGGGCTGTGAACTATTCCTTTGACAAAAGGCTTTTATTCAGGGATGGTCCGGCGATACTTTATGTTCGACTGTTGTGGTAAATTGACAATGCGTTTTTTGCAAGACTTGCACATTTTGTATTTGAATAAGTTATCGCTTCAGCAGATTACGTTAAAATGGCTGATTTTGAATCCGAATTTGTAAGCGTATTGTGTCATTTTTATCGACTGAAAAACTTGACTTGAGAAGAATCGCATATTATGCATAATTTGATTGACAGAATTTGAAGTAATATTATTTAATGCTTTATTATACAGCTACTTACAGAAGACGGTGAATAATACGTTTTTTTAGTAAGCATAATACATGGTTAACAAAACTCGTTAAACACGAAAACTGGGGAATCTACATCATATTTGGAGTCGAATGTGTAATATGACTTTTGAATCCAGGTTGAAAAAAAAGTTTTTTTTGTATTCTCAAAAAGCTTTCATAAGTACCGCAGATAAGTAAAATTGATTAAATTTTTTTAAAAGTGGTTTTTATATTTTGTTTTTTTTTGAATAGTTTTACTTTGACAAAATAAGTTAAATTTGATAAAAATTTGCCAAAAAAAAATCTACTTTCTCAATCAATTTTCTCAAAACCATGGTCAAAAAAAAAAAATCTACAAAATCGATTCCAAATACGTTGATTTACTGGTTTCCCGCTTGTACATCGAGTTTTTTTCCACGGTGTATATTGGTACCTTCAACATATCTACCAAAGATTTGAAAAGGAAATTTTTTCTTCTGAACTATTATTGACAGCTGAGACAAAAAAAACGATAAATTAATATGCAGATTGAAACAAAAGTTGTACAAAATAATTCTATTTTGTTACTTGAATGTGCTAAGTACATGAATATTATTTATTTGAACATACCTACATGACCGAAATGTGTTTATTGCCTAAAAAAAGTACTACTAGAAACATTAATGATTACAATATTAAAAACAGTATTTATTTTTCTACTTAAAAAATTAGACGAATATAATAATTTTTTTGATCACGAACCTACATTAAACAATATTTACATTCTCCTTTAGTATTTAATCACTTACATCTCAGGTTTAAATACTATTTGTGTAAATAAACATTTTTTCAAGTAAAGTTAAGTAGGTATTTAAATAAAATCCCCTCTCGTGATCTCATTATTCACCCAGCCTCACTATAAATTCATTAGAAGGCGCAATAATGATACATCGGTTCATCCGAAGCCTATATATTAAGTCGACCATAAACATAATCACATTTAAGTGAAAAAGGGTCCGATATTCCGTGGCTCACACAGTTAGAAGGGAAATAAATTTTCAATATTATTTGAAGCGACGCTGAGCGAAGACAGATAGCCTAGCGATAAATCTGCCAAATTTCATTATATCCCTCTCCAGGCATTGTGATTCTGTATGGGATGAGTGTTGGTGTTATAATATTTTGGTGATGGCGTGGAGTTTCGTATTTACTGTGACTAAACTGTTGGTATGTCTCCGGTGAACGAAATGCCGTCCCAAATAATTTAACGATGATGTTAAAACTCGAGTGTGCGGAGCACTTTAGAAAATTACTGCCTTTAAATTTATACGTTTATAGGGGATGTTTAATACACCTTTTTTACTTTTCACGATGTGAAATTCCAAATTTATGACTGCAAACACGAATATTATATTTGACATTATTTTATCATAAACAAACTGAAAATTAAATAAATTCTTGAAAGAAGAATTAGTAAAACATCTGTTCTCATAAATCTGTCAACTGTCAACCACTTCAACATTTAGTTAGCGACTTATTACTTAATTTTAAATTATTTTTATACAAATCCCTGATGAAGGAGTAGTGTCTCCGAAACCGGTTGGAGTGTTAAATAATAAAAAAAGTAGTTTAAAACAAAAGTTGTTTAATTTCATAATTATGGAAAACTACAAAGTGAGTGCTACAAACATTGAGTTAAAAAAATTAAAAACTTTTAATTATTTTTCTACTGGGAGTTGGTTTCCAGCAATCAAAATTTTGATTACGTATTTGTTTATTTAGATTATTGTGTAATTTTTAAGCCATATAGTCTGGAAATATTCGGCAGAGTATTTTGGTCGTACGCTCAACCAAATGTTTTAGTGCGCATGAGATTTGTTTGAATGCAAATTAAATTGTAATCAATCAAATTTACTTATAAAAATCAATTATTTCGAGTGTTAATTTACATGTTTGTGTTCGAAAATACTATGAAGTCTATCAGTAGGTACTCTGTATCCAGTTATTAACATGTATTATTATACTTACCCAAATCTTGCAAATACTCAAAAAAAGTTATTCGAATAGCAGTTAAAAATCTCCAACACAACTCGCATTTTTATTTTATAGAACTAGGTATAATTTTTAAAACGAAACATCCATAAACGTAGAATTATACTTACGAGTATATCTTATGTATGGTAGTGAAGCGTGGTGTTGGAAATAGAAGGATGAAAGTAGACTGAATGCTATTAAAATGCGATCTCTCAGGCGAATGTGTGGTAAGACTATGAATGATAGGTGTACAAATGTCGAAATTAGAGCAGAGTGCAAGGCTGAGATAAGCATTATCGACCAAATTAAGAAAGGGCTTTTACGATGGTTTGGTCATGTGGAGCGAATGAGTGATGAAAGTACGGCTAAAAGAAGTTTAAATGCAAGTGTGCCTGGATGTAGAAGCCGCGGAAGGCCGAGAAAGACATGGCATGACCAAGTACGTCAAGTACTTAAAAGTGGTCATGTGAAAAGTCGGAATAATCGGCGTATGTGCATGAGAAGATGTATGAATGTAGAGGAAGCAAAGGAAGTCTGTCAGGACCGAGTGGGATGGCGTTCTATCCTCTCTGCTTACCCCTACGGGGAAACGGCGTGATGGTTAGTTAGTTAGTTAGTTAGAGTATATTTTCTTCGTCTCTGTTGAAGTGTCACTTTTCATTTGGAAAAATTTATCCGATTAACCCTAGAAAGCTAAATTATCGTAATAATTACAAGCGCACTTTGTTTTTGTTTAGTTTCGCCCCCTTAACCTGCAACAATTGGCTCGCCCCAACCAGTTCCGTGTCTTACTTGAGACGCGTCATGTCATCACTTAGTGTTGGCCATGAACAATTGCAGGTTTTTAATTTCGCTCCGCTGTTGAATTTATCGGATTTCCGTCAATAGAAGGATGACAACAGTATATTGCTGCCAATGCAACAAATCAATCTGCGCATAGCATTAGGGAAAGGGCTGTATCGACTGCGTTGAGGACTTGCTTATTTCCAAATTTGACACAAATACGTGTATAATGAAGTGTTTTAACTAATTGTATTCATCAAATATCAAATTTGAATCAAGGTTTTTTTTATTTAATTAAAAAAACGATCGTAAATTTTACTTAAATTTTACGATAGTTTAGCATTAATGTTACTTTTGAACAGTTTAGCTTTCTAGGTTTAGCTTTCTTTAAGTTATTTTATATTTTGATTATCATCTCAACATTACCTTGGTTTTGGTGTCTATCAAGAGCAATAATTAGCTTGAACAGTTTGAGAAGTGCTTGTAACAGTGGATTATCTTTCAGAACATGTGATACCTAATAATGCCCGCAGAGCCTTTCCGTTATTTATTGTAGATGACTTTTGATCTCCAGAGCGTTCAAAGGTGACTGTTATTAAAATGGCTTTCCATTGATTATTATTTAAATATTAATAATCTTCCAGTTTTCTGAGACAATGCATAAAGTTTACACAGAAACGATCTCATGGAAATTAACAATGCTTAAATTTCTAAGCATAATTATTACAAAATAATTGTGAAATGTAACGTGATTCTTTGTCTTGGCTTTTATGTTATTTGTTCGTTATAAACGAGATATTTATATAATGTAACTGGTACCTACTTCACGGAACTATTTTGGCATAAGTGATTTTTAAAAAATACACATTTTTAAAAATATATTTTTTTCTTACGTATTTTAATAATAAATACGAGTAATAATAAAATAACATTTTAAGCATATTATATTAGTATTTTACCTACTATATACGTACTGAAATATAAAACCAGAGGATAAATGCATTTCCTGTAATACATTTTTTACACTCTAATACTGCTTTCCCTATCGCCAGCCAATGGTGCATAGGGGACTGCATTGGCACCCTAAGTGCAGCGAATCTTGACCATTTATTACATGAAGACACCAGTCTTACCCTTCATAACCAATACAAGGTATCACATCTGAATTATTTTTTTTTAATTATAAAAAACAACACATTTGCCGCTTCGTGATGTAGTGGTTAACGTCTACGTAACCCGTGCATGAGGCCACGGGTTCGATTCCCGATGGAGTCAATAAGAAATATTTATTTAATTGCTGTTGGTATTAATTTTTCATATTTTATTATTTTATTTTTAAAATCCTAAATGGAAAAATGTCTGCAAGCTAAACCTGATAATTACACTTCAGCTTGTAAGTTTTACTGCTTCTTTACAATATGAAATTTAACAGGTTTCTTAATATATTGCAAAATTACTGACGCAATAAATAACTACGTTAGATATGCAATACTCTAGTAGTTAGTAGCTTCCTTCACGTGTTTAGTTACCGGAATCCATATTGTACGTGTAATGATAATTCATTTCCCAGTGACAATGCAGACAGTATGGGAGACATTAATCTCTGAGATTCAATCATGTGCGCATACTCACTGCGCATTCACGGTCACAATACAGGCTCTAGCACAATAGTCGCAAGCCAAATATCACAATATTGGTGGGTCTTTCATTCGATTCGGTCCGTTGATAGCTGAAACATGCGACTGTTTATACTTCGTTTGAAGTAGATCAGCAGTGTGAAATTTTAAATCTATTTGATTTATTTGTGATACCTTGGACTGGCGTTAAAGCGTAAGACGAAACGCCTTGATTTCATGTAACATATTATCGAAATTAACTCGACTAGGTACACCTGATACATAATGCAGTGCCCTATGCACCATTGGGTGCGGTTAAAGTAAATTAGTGTAGTAGTAGATACCTACAAAAATCGCATTTAAATCAATATTAATTTCATATTGACCTCCATCGAGAATCGAACCCGCAACTAACGCATGGTAGCCCGACGCGCTAAGCGTTTCACTTATAGACGAACAATAAAAGAGTAACATATGTTTAAATTATTGGTTATCTCCTCTATGGCTGCGAATCGTGGCATCTTACCAGGGCCCAAGATAGCAGACTACTGAGTTTGACTTTAGGTGTCTTAGAAGAATTTTAGGTGTGCGGTGGTTTGACTTTGTAAGGAACACAGAGGCAACGGACCCAGAAACCCTTGGTATCTACTGTCATCCGGCGAAGGCGTTTCGGCTAGCTAGGCCACATACTACTTATGCCTCCCGAGAGCCTTAACCATGCTTGCTTATTTTACAAAGCATCAGGTTCTCGGCGTCCTGGTCGTCCACTGTTGACAATTCGTCGGCAGTTTGCGTCAGAGCTGCGGGACGTGGACTTGACTTGGGAGGATGCACGGGAGCTGGCAGCCGATCGCTTGGCCTGGAGGCAGTTTGCGGATTCCATATGCTCCACATAGGGAGCGGATATGGTATGATGATGATGATAAAACTATTGAGAGGAATGACTGCATATAAATTATAAATTCAAGTAAATTCTAATTGGGTGAAATATTTTAATAAAAATTCACGTGAATCGTAGGATAAATTAGAACAGAGTTAACAAGATATTTTACAATACTCCTTGTCTATACAATTCGTTATTTCTGCAATCAAAATCTTTTTGAAAACGTGTTGCCTTATATGAAACCAACTCAGAGGTGAAAAAGTACCTTGTACATTTTACTCCATTGTACAGAAAGTTTAAATAATTAGATACGCGGTACCAGCCCAGCAAAGATAAGTATGAGAACTAGGTCCTACCAACTCAGAAAAGAAGGGTAGGAACCACTACGTACCCAATACCACCCAGAGATAGCAAGTATAGGTAACCAGAGCAGATAAGAAATAATGCGGTTCCAACTAAGAGAAGATGAGTAGGTACTCTGTACGTCTGTACCTACTCAGTAGATTTGAATAAGTACCCGGTACCAACCCAGAGAAGATAAGTGCTAACTAAAGAAGATAAAGAAGAGCTCTGTACCAACAATGAGACGATGAATAGGTTCTCTTTACCCACCCAGTAGGTATGAATAGGTCCCCAGTACCAACCCAGAGAAGAAGAGTAGGTACCCAGTACCAACCCAGAGAAGATGAAAAGGTACCAAGTACCAACCCAGAGAAGATGGGTACCTACTCACACGGGCTGTTAACCTAAGAGGTCGAGATGCTCAACTGTGCTCCATGGATGCTGTTTTCAATCCAGTGATTCTTAAAGGACCGCTAAAAAGATTTTTCTAATCCACAATAAATGGCTAAATACTATATTAGCTTACTCAATTCGTATATTAGATACTATATATAAATTTTAGATACTTACCATGAACCATTAGGTGCTGATAAGGGAAAGTAGTAGAAGTAGTATAACATGCAACTCTTACCTATTACTACTCCCACTACTTTCCCTTATCCGCACCCAATGGTGTATAGGGCACAGCATTAATACAACAAGTGCAGTGTACTTTGATCATTTTATTACATGAAGGTAAGATGATCAGTCTTACGCTTCAGAACAATAATTAAAAATTACATTCATTCTGTCCTTTTAATAGAGTAAAAGGCTCTATGCAATGGTCCGCCAGATATTTCTTTTCTTTTCTAACGCTACGTTCACTCCTATGTGGAGCATGTGGATATCACTACTTCCTTCCAGGAGACCCTTCCGCCGCGCAGGCCAAATATCTCGACTCTTCCCACGTCGGGCCCGCATTCATCAGCTCCGCCGAGTACCTATATCCGGAAGTTTGTCATCGACGGTCAAACTAATTTATTAAAAAAATAATTTTAAAAAGCTGATTAAGTGGTGCATTTGTTACATTAAAAAAATATTTTTTTTAAGTGTATATTTTTAGAACCACTGGCCATTTTGTTCTATTCTCTAGTGACGCAAGTATGAGCTTTAAGTGCCTTTCTATTCTCAATACTTTTAATAATATACGACAGTTCGTTGATAAAACATGTTATCGTCTAACAATTATTAATCTTTGGCTTTTATGGTCATTTCACAACCAAAACGATCATCTTACAAATTTTCTTACACTTAATATTAAATAATATGATTACGTTAAGAGCTTACTCTACCACGTGACTCGCGGCCGCTTTAAATGTTTTCCTCGATTTTCAAATTTAACATTAGAGCAATGATTTTTTTACACATTCTAGATATCAACCAGATGCGTGTTTGCACTGTCTTATTTTTTATTGTTTGTCAAAGGAGATAAATAAATTTTTAAAAAAATTAGACGATACAAACACGCATCTGATCGATATCTAAAATGTGTGAAAGAATCATTGCTCTACTGTTAAAATCCAGGAAGAAAATCGAGGAATATGTTTGTATGGGAAAGTCACGTAGTGGAGTATGCTACGTAGAAATACGATTCAGTATTTAAAAATATAATTATATTTATAAAATGTCTCAATATTTGATAATTGCAAAGAGCTTTTAATTAATTTGGTATGATCTTACAGTGAAAGCCCCACCCTTTCCCTAGACTGTTTTAAAGACTATTGAGTCTTTTTTCAGTCCAGCACAACTCTACCGATTTTTTAAAGCTAATCCGCGAAATCTAATAGATTCAGTTGGTATGATCTATTATTGGTTTATCATCATACCATATACCATACCATCCCACGCTCCCTATTAGGAGCATATAAATTCCATAAACTGCCTCCAACACAAGCAATTGACGGCCATCCCCGCACATCCTCCCAGGTCAGATCCACGTCCCGCAGCTCTGACGGAAACTGCCAACGAATGGTTAACAGTGGACGTCCAGGACGCCGAGAACCCGATTATTATTATGGATAATTTATATAGCGTCGTTTTCGTATAAATTTTTCTCAGGAGCGTCGTGTCAAACAAATTATTATGTCATACAAAAGCTGCAAAATGCAATTGTGCGATTCAATGCGATGATTCCAAAAACGATAACCGATGAATGCGATAATTTTCTAAGCCACATCTGTTCACAACCGCAATGCGCCAAAACTTATTTCGTTAGTGGTCAGTGTGATTTATGGGATCTAGAACAATTCGATTCGGGAACGAGCCCACACTTCTCAAAATAAACAAAACATAGAATAAGAATTGTCATCTACTACGCGTTTACACTTAAAATAAGATGTTATCGTGTTGACTTTTGTTGTGATATCTTGACAAGATCATCTCTATTTTCGTAACTCAATGTTATACAATCATGAACAAAAGTTTGTACTTACTTAGACAAACAGTTATATTTTGGTATTACAGTATTTAATAACAGCATTTTTCTTTAAAAATCATTTTAAGAGCATACTCCACCACGTGACTTGCGGCCACTTCCCATACAAATGTATTCCTCGATTTTCTCACTGGAATTTAACATTAGAGCATTGATTTGACACATTTTAGATATCGACCAGATGCGCGTTCCACTGTCTTATTTTTTTTATTTTTTTTTGTTAAGGAGATAAAACACATGATTTCAAAAATAAGACGATACAAACACGCATCTGGTCGTTTTTTTATTTATTTTTTATTTATTAATAATAAATTTGTTTACATAAAATACATGTTATGTGAATACAATTTATCAGAAAATTACAAAGTAACATAAATACATAGAAAAAGATTTTAATTTTTTTTTTATATATATAAACAAAAATCCCACAAAGGCATGAGCCTGTTCGTGGGTATACAAAAATGTCTGTTAGATGCTCTTATAATATTGGCAATTAACATTATACAAGTTTTTTTTTAAAAATTAAAAAAAAATTATAATATAAGTAAAGGAAGAGGGGAAGAAACAGTATTTACATAATATAGATGGTTAGAAAGAATTTACTTTAAAATATAACGAATTTTATTTTATAAAAAGAAAGAATCTATATTTTTGGATTGTATCCAGATCTTTATAAGTTTTTTAAACGAGAATAAATTTGAAAAATTTGAAATAGTTATATTTTTATCAGAATGCAGAGAGTTTACGAGTTTTGGTGCTATGAAATGTGCGTGTCTCTGAGCTAGCCTCGTTTTTACAATGTGGGATTTCTAGCACACGGTTCCTTCTTTGACTAGTCTATTAGAGTTTCTAGTAAAAAAGTTTGGTGCATATAAACAAATTTAAGACATTGCAGACAATAAATTTGTCTTAATCCCATTAAATTAGCTTCCTGAAACAGTTGGAGGGAGGGAAATGTTCTATTTTTATGGAGCATTATTTTATTTATTAATTTTTGAGCAATTTCCAGAGGCTTGATATGGTTACTAAAAGCTCCCCCCCACCCAATTATTCCATAAGAAAGCAATGATTGTACCAATGAATAATAAACCATTTTAATAATATTAAGCTGGACATAGTAACTTAAGCGTTTAAACATATAGGTTAGATATCTTAATTTATTGACAATTAATTCAAGATGATTTGTCCATCTAAGTTGGGTATCTATAGTTACACCCAGGTATTTTATGGATTTCTCAGATTTCATTTTTTCACATTTATTACATATATCAATGTTACAATAGTTATTATGAAACATGATATTAAGGTTAGACAAAGGAGCAGATGATACAGAATTATAAAAGGAAATAAAAAGTGTTTTATTGCAATTTAGTGATAAAAGATTTCGGTCTAGCCACTCTTTGATTACAGTTATGCATTTATTGGCTTTTTTTAGTAGTATGTTCCCATGATTCACTTTGTATAATTATTGCAGTGTCATCCGCATAAGAAATCAAGTTACCTGGGATATCTATGTTACAAAGGTCATTAATGTAAATTAAAAATAACAAAGGGCCAAGAACTGTTCCTTGTGGAACTCCATGGATAACGGTTTTAGAGTTACTAATGTTTGTTCCAATTTTCGTACGTTGTGATCTATTTGTTAAAGTAGCTTTCAAAAAATAGCACGCACTCATTTTTTATGCCAATTTTTCTTAATTTACCTAGTAAAATTCTATGATTTACAGTATCAAAAATGCTTTTTTAAGATCCAAAAAAATAGTTAAAGTTTTAGCACTGGCATCTAGACTAGTATAAATTTGGCGAGTAAGCTAAATATTGCATCTTCTGTAAAATTTAAAATGTTAATTTAAACCGTTATTTAAAATGTGTGAAAAAATTTGCTCTAATGTTTAATTTCAGGGCGAAAATCAAAGAATAGGTTTGTATGGGAAAGTATGCTCTTAAAAGCCCAACTAGGTGATCAAAAATATGAACTGAAAAAAATGTTAGGCATAATTTCGAATAATTTTGTAATCCTGTTAAAAAAGTTATTTACGAACGTGGCCTTCCTGTTTCACTCTCAGCCCTGCAATCCGAGATAAATACCGGAATATCTATGAAAATCAATAAAAACGCACTTTTAATATCTTATTCCAATTTAAATCACAAAAATAGACGGAATAAACAATTATTTAATTTAAAGAAAATAAATTGAAACTTTTTTTTTGTAACCGACCCTGTCGCCTAAGCCAGAGGCGGCTCCCGCGTACGGGAGCACTGGGCAATAGCAATGTGTATTGTGCAGATATCTGAGTTACCATCTCAGCCCTCCGCAATCCGTGATAAATACCGGAATATCGGTGATAATCTTGAATCGCCTCTTAACAATTGCCCCCGTAATAAATATTAAAATATCAGACTTAATCTTTAACGTGAGATGTTTTCGAAACGAGTAAATTACGCCTTGAAGTATTTGTTTAATCCTTACTCGACCCGTAAGCGTACTTATTATGAACAATTTAACAGTTAAATTATTCCAGTGATAGTGTCAATTTGCGTACTTAAATTTTTCAGGCACAAAAAAATTATGGAGAAGGTAAAGTTTTACAGATTTTTGAACATGCATGGTAGTGTTCTGGTATATTTTTATAAATATTTTATATTACAAACACTAAGAACGGCTAAAAGATGTTTAAATGCAAGTGTGCCGGGATGTAGAAGCCGAGGAAGGCCGAGAAAGACATGGCATGACCAAGTACGACAAGTACTTGAAAGTGGACATGTGAAAAGTCGGAATAATCGGCGTATGTGCATGAGAAGATGTATGAATGTAGAGGAAGCAAAGAAGTATGTCAGGAAAGAGTGATATGGCGTTCTATCCTCTCTGCTAATGGCGTGACGGTTAGTTAGTTACTTAGTTAGTTAAACACTAATTAGATTAGGTAATTTTCAAATCTGTCACAAATTTTGGAAGCACTTTAAAAAAACTTGTACAAAAACCAAATTACTTTTTTGAATTTCGTTTAGACTGCAATAAAAACTCTTTATTTGGCTAGAAAGATTAGTTTTATTTAAACTCACGAAACCTAAAACAATATGTTTTTTTTTATTCCTCATAAGTCAGTTAAGTATAATGCACCTAACTCAAAAATGAAAAAAAAAGTTTTTGTACATCGGTTATTATAAAAACATAATCAGATATCTTCGTGATACCAACCTTTTCAAAATAAGCAGTTAAGATAAAAATATTCTTACAATATTCTGCCAAGGTTGCTCATTTTACCAGGAATAAAATCTGTAGCACGGAAGAGTTATGGTTATAATCTATTGTTTGAAAAATGTATCAAAATAATGGCACATGGCCACAACTCAGACAAATAAAGAATCCCATTGTATAACGTGACCTTATTTTGGGTGTTGGATACAGGGCTGTGAAATAGGAGTCGGGATTGAAAATAATATTGAGATTCTGAAGTTGATGTATTTAAATGCCGCGGAAGCATTGTAACCGGGAAGCATTGGTCCTCTAAAATGAAGCGTATGTCCAGTTTTAAATTGTATTTAAATTCTGGAGTTGATTGAAAAAAATAACTCCATCTACGTAAAATTAGCCAGAATACCAATTTTTTTATTTAATGAGTGAAATATACACATCCAATTAAGGCACTAATCGTCGCCTCACTGCTTATGTGCTTATTTGTCAACAGACAAATCAGTAAAATTCACATTTTACGTTTTTATTACGTATGAATTCCTAACAATTCAGTTATTTAGGTTTTTTTTAACAAACCTGTAAACTTAAACTACTTGTTTTTATTATTTTCATTTAAAATTTTTACTATGTAACTATCTATATTTTCAGGTGACGCACATGAAAAATTTATGTAAAAATCACATCATTATCATCATTTCAAGTCAAGCCAAGCGATCGGCTGCCAATTC
The DNA here is from genome assembly GCA_022494985.1 of Micrasema minimum. Classification (NCBI taxonomy): domain Eukaryota; kingdom Metazoa; phylum Arthropoda; class Insecta; order Trichoptera; family Brachycentridae; genus Micrasema; species Micrasema minimum. Next base: position 75,047 of record JAGVSP010002697.1, read on the forward strand.
TCGTGCATCTTCCCAAGCCAGGTCAGATCAGGTATGTAAAAAACAAAAAATTTAAATTTTATTTTAACTGCCACGAGAATAAAACACGGGACTTCACGAATGGTAGCCCAACGTATTGACCACTACACACACGATTACTTTGTATTAGGAATTCATCCATTTATTTTTTCATTGAGAGTTGGGGTTGAATATTGTTTTGTTTAATTTGGTGACAACCCTGTTTCAAAACACGGACAGTATAAAATAAAACGCAACTTTGTAAATTTACAGCCTCCCGCGTCTTCGCTGGGGAGTATTTCTGAGAAAAAAGTGACACAAAAATTTCACCTTTTCTCGGCCCAGCCCAGATGTATATTTTATAATATTCTTTTGTCCCTTTTTTGCGCTCGTGTGCCACAAAACGGACAAAAGGAACGGAAATCTATGGGCAAACATGCACCAATAAAATAAATTAAAGGAATCGATAAATTATAAAGTCCTTCGGCAATACTATTAACGTGATAAATTGTAACAAAACATACGAGTATAATCCCAAAAGTAGGTCTCCTTTTTAAAAAAAAATAAGCAATGAACTGTTTATTTTCTATAATAGTTACAAAATTTAATTATCTGTTTTTTTTACATAATCTTCATATTGGTTTATTACGCATTTTGTAGACGTGGTGGTAGTTGTACATGTCCTTGAACGCTACCGTTAAGCTTGAAGTTCGCGCAGTTATTCGATATTTAAACGTTTCGATTCATCATCCACAGGATGTTAACGGAAAATTAGCAATATCGGAAGATGTTTGCAAGATTGGTACCGCATATGCTGACAGATGCTGAAATTAGGTTCAACCCTTCCTGAAGGACATGGCAGCCAACTGGTATGACATAAGATGGAACTCTGCCACAGCATCTGTAAAAATACATCGACCGAAATGGCAAAAATTAAATTTTGATTCAACCTTTACAATTGTTTACTATTGTAGAAAAAAAACGGTTCTTTGTTAATTAAAAAAATAGGAGACCTGACTTTTAGGATTGTACTGGTTTTCACTGAGATCTTTTTATATTTAAGCATTATTTTATTTAAACTAAATAGTATATTTTTTATTTTTTTATCCCTACAGAGATGAGGTAGTTTTTTTTTAATTCAGGAATATGTGTATTCGAGCGTTTACAGGGCTTATGACCTGTCGTTGGCTGGGTAAAGTGATCACTTTATGTACTACAACATTCCCCATTGCGCTTATTAGCGAATATCCACACCACGTAACATTTTTGATTTTGTATATATGTTACGAATCGAGAATCATCCACCAGCGAGCTGAAAGCTCCATCTATGCATTGATATTGAAGTTAAGTATTTTAGAATGGGAAATGTTGTAGTACATAAAGTGATCACTTAACCCAGCCAATGACGGGTCATAAGCCCTGTAAACGCTCGAATATTCATGTTCCTGAATTTGAAAAAATTCTACCTTATCTCTGTAGGGATATAAAATATAAAATATATACCTACTCCCGTCTTGGGATAAAATCCAGTTTTGGGTACAAGTACTTGAAAACACACAAAATGTTTAATAGAATATCATTTTTACTGTTGGGAATTGCCAGATGTAGAAGAACTATATGCAAAATACCTACATTTTAATGTAATGGGTTTTCATTACTACGGAATCGATAAATAATTTGTAAATACATACTATGATTAGTTTTGTTTGATTTTATTTTTTTTTTTGTTCTGAATCAGGCTGGAGAAAAATTACTTGATTTTCAAGCCTAGATATTTTGTAATATGTTCAACTCTGTTATTGGGCTTCTTATCCTGTTGAGATAAAAGAATATGTATTCAACATATTAAGAGTCAAGTCTCCATCCGAGGTCAGCGTTAGATATTTCGGTGTTTTCCAAATGACAACCCCTGATTCATTGACTGCTACAAAGCTTGGAAAAAAATCATCATGCTTCGTCACATTCTGTGAGCATCGCTAAATTGGTCAAATATTATATACATGGAGTAATAAAACTCTAGTAGTAGTAGTACAACCCCGAAAACTGGTGAATCTACATCATATTTAGAGTCGAATGTTGTGTTAACGTGGCTTATGAATCTGAGCTTGAAAAAAAATACTTTTTCTACTCATAAAAGCTTTCATTAGTAGACTAAATAAAATTGCACAAGTTCATATTAAAATGCGGTTTTTTCTTTTGTTTCATTTATAGATAGTATCAATTTGATTAAATACATGGTATTCAATGATAATTTGCAATAATTTATCGGAAATTACGGTCAAATAAAAAAAAATCTACAAAATCGACTCCAAATATTTATTTTAATTTTTTTACTTATTTCAATATATACATAAAAAAATACAAAACATGTCCTACTGAATTTCCTACTGCAACTCATCAGTAGGTGCATATGTGCATTTGTACATGTTCAATTAAAAATAAAAGTTCACAGCGCAAAAAAAAATGTAAAATACATATAAATAAAAATACAATTCTAAAATCAATATAATACATCGCGCTCTAGCAACCAAGTTCTCAGCACGCGTCTCTCTTGTAAGCTTGAAAAATTGATTATTTTTTTAATACTTGTTGGTAGCATGTTACAAATTTTTGGTATACTGTATTGAAGTGTTCTCTTACCATATTTGTTATTATATTTAGGGAGAACTAATCCTTCCGCACTTGTAAAACGTGTATTGTAAACATGCACCGGAATATAATGTAGATTCACTGGTTTTCCGCTTGTACATCGAGTTTTGTTACACCATGTATATAAATTAATATATAGGCAAAACATTATTTTTAAAGTGTTGCATTGGTACATCTCTTAAACTGTATTGCATATTTTATACGAAAATGCTTACGTGCATATGAACAATATTGTTTTTTTCAATGTTAAATTTAGACATTTTTATTTGTCACTGAAAATGGGCTGGGCATTAAAAGCGAGTATGTCAACACTCTGCTCAGCTCCAAAACATGTTAAAAATATTTTCAAAACAAGTTATCGGTAATTATAAGATTTACAAATTTATTCAATTAACACACCCGGTGTCAAGAAAACATAAAGTTTATCTCAGTTTCATTTTTATTCTTTTGTATAACACTTTACATAAACCACGGGGGTTTGTGTATTGTTTTGAAGAGAAACATAAAGAATTGGTTCTTTATTGAAGTTTTAAATTGAAGTTTTAACCTGATACTTAATTACTTCGAGCAAGAATTCAATAGAAGGGGCGTTTCCATACAAATTTTCTAAAAATATACGCTTCTTAGGGTTAAAAAAATTGCATTTTAAAAACAATGTAAACATGCTATTCGCCAAAGTTTACACTGTACATTTTGTATACTTTAATAACATCGTAACCTTTTTAGCAATAACACTTCATACTTCACACAAACCAAATTATTAACCGACTTCTCCAAATACAGGGTCGGTGTCAATGATCGCATGGGTCTCTACTGATTGAGTCGCCATCCCATTATTGTGTTTATATTACATGTGAAATGTATTAAATAAATAAATAAATAAATAATAAATAATACTATTTTGTATATACTTGCAATTTTTCATAGCCTAAAAGAACATTAAAATATAAAAATTCTTAAAATCAGGGGAATATAAACATGATTAATTAAAATTCGGTTAGCCATGATAACATGATTTAGATACCATAGAATCGAAATTCTATCCGAATTTTATTTTGCTATTAACCTACAGCATTCTATTTCATAAGCTATGAATTATTCTAATGAGACAGTAAAATGCAAACTCGTATACTTACTTATATATTATTGTTCATGTTTGTCACATTAAATATAAAATACTACCACCTAAATCGGCCATAAAATTTGATTTTTATAAAAATTACTTTGTGCCGTTGATATTACAATGCGATCGATATGTAATATACCAGTTTGTATGTAGATGCGAAGCTCATTATACATTTGAAGAGCTCATTTTTAAATACATGTTTTTCTGACATATAAAATTATAGGTAGGTCTACATAATTGTGGTGTTTTTTATTAAAACTGAATGATTCTTTACAAAATCCTTACAAAACGTCTGATTTCAATACCAAACGACTCATACGTGATTCTGATTTTTGTTCGAAATAATATTTATTTGCGTATGAAAATAAGTTTAATAAAATTAATAGGTATTTTGAATGATACCTTTTCTACTTGCGTCCGTATAATATATGGTTTTGCTGTTACTGTTATAATTCACTTTATTGTTTCTTTAGGTTTTATGTTTTCATTGGATTGGTTCTGTTTTTTGTATATATTGTGTTTATTTTGTGATCTAAGTGATGTCAGTGCTTATGAGAATAAAATGATGTTTTTTATTTGTCCCTAAATGAGTTTATTTTAAAACTCCTAGGGAGCATTAGATTGAAAAAGAAAAAGAATTCTTTTTTTTTCCCCTATGTAATGTTATTTTTATAAATAAAAAATAAAAAAAATTAATTTAAAAAAAAATAACAGGAATATTATTTTCTGTATTGTCAGAAAAAACTTATTTATTTATTTATTTGTTCATGCCAACGGGGCTTTTACAAAACAAATATAATTTTAAATACCAAAGCAATGATGTTAAAAACATAAGCATGTAAATCTCTCTAACTTGTGTAAATATTTGGTTTTTCTATATTTCTTCTATAAAATTGTTTTTGCCTTGTGCAATATAATAAAACTTATCCCTCCAGTTCTCCATTACCTACTTTGTTACAATACTGCCATTTAACACATGTTTTTGTATTTTGTATCATCTTTCTCTCATATTGTCTTTTTCCAACTCATGTGTCTAAATTTATTTTGTAAAAACTGCTATTTATACTTTTGTCTTGTACAACATGTTACCAGTCTGAAGATGCCCGTTACAGGTGAAAGGGCTAACTGGTCAAAATAAATAAAAATGGAAGTGTACCAATTTTTTTTTATTTAACTTTAATTAGTTATATATTAATATAAGCATAAGAGTTTATGTCTCTTGAGTGAAAACTTTATAATACGATTCAAAGTATGTTAACGAAGTCAAAATCAAAGCAAGTAGATGCACAGAAATATACCAGAATAATAACTAAGTCATCGAATAACGCCCCCTGTCATACTACGTCAACCCCCAAGTGTCTCATAAAGTAATCAGTGAAATTCAGCGGAAGGCGTTAGAACCTCCGCAACTTTATGTTACTACCCCATATTGAACGAATGATTGAACTGTTTTTCATCAGTTTAGAGAAAAAATTTAGAAATCACCATAAAAAGTTTTTTCATGAATGTTTTGTTCGTATTATATTGCAATCATTTATTGTTCCCTGGTTTTTGAAAGTACCTATTACTCACAATGAAAGTCAATTTAGTATGTCAGTTGATTAACATAGTCTCTACATTTTTTGAGATTGATATCTCTATCCAAGATTTATTTCTCCCCCTCATATTTAACAACATAGAATATTTTGTTATTTAAATGTATTTAAAAAAAAAACAATGTAAGCGTAGGGTGCGAAATGTAGCGACTTTACCTTATCATTCATAATCTGGTCCCTGTGTGAACTTAATGATATGGATAAACTGGGGAATGTTGTAATACATCAAGTGGCCACTCTACCCAGCCAACGACAGGTCATAAGCCCTGTAAACGCCTAGATATCCATGTTCCCTTCCAAATTTCTCGTCTATGTTTGAGATGTCAAATTGTAAAAAAAAAAACATTCGGAACACAATAAGAGAATTCATTTAGGTAGGTTATAATCCACTCTTTATGTGAGTGAGATGGTTAAAATAGTAACTAGTCGAAAAGTCACGACAAAAAAATAAACAAAACCATTGTAATGAAAACCTTTTTTTTAAGAAACAATTTTGTATATTGGAAGAAAAATAACACAGATCCCTGTTTTAGATTTGATCAAAATCACATTTGATAAAATGATTAATAAAACTTGATACCTACGCATCGGTTACATCAGCATCTCAAAACATTAAATTTACAAAAGTCTTTTTAAATTCGTATCTGCCTTGTGATAAAATAAATTTATTTAATCATATAAAACAGGATGGCATTTGTAGCTTTTTTATTTTACTGCTGAATAAGAATGAAACAATCAGTGCATTTATCGAAAAGTTATCAAGTTCCTTAAGCTCATGCCACCAAATTGTGTTCGCCGCTTTTAATTACCAATAAAAATCCAAAATGATGCTTTACGATCGGAGAATAAACCAAAATGTGACACGATCCAAGACCCGAATGGACCAATCAAAAGACCCGCGCGGCAACTTAAAATTTGCTTAACAAATTTTTGACATAAAACTGGCAAGTGAAGGCTCATTTCAGAAGGTTGCAGAGCCGGATTTAATTGAGATATTTTTATACAATTTTTTGATCGTAACTGATGGAAAAACTGTGTTTGGTAAAATAAAGATGGGACCGTGTAACAGGACCGCGTTTTGAGCAAAAATTCAAATTACCTAAATAAATAAACTCGACGTTTTGAATGTGTACAAATACTTGTAGACAAATAACTGGATTATACCCATGCTGGGCTAATATAAAAAACGTTGATTGCCAAATGCTTAGCAATTTTCTCAACAGATGTCACCAGTGAGAAAAAATGTCAAAAAAAAGCAAAAAATTTCTTCAAATGTTGAGACGTTCTGAATAGGACTTCCGAAATTTTTCATGTCTATCAGATGACGGGCGGAATGGGAAATGTTGTAATACATCAAATGGTCACTTAACCCAGCCAAAGACAGGTCATAAGCCCTGTAAACGCCTAGATAATCCACATTTCCAGAGTTCCTGTGTCTGTTGGGATACCAATAATATTAAATAAACTCAATTTATAATACGTAATATCTAATTCATGTCCACTTGCCTACAATGGCTGCCGATTGCCATCTAGTTGACATCTAGCCGAGTCTGCATCCGGACCTGTTGACACGATATTTAAGCAGATTATGGAAATGACCGCGGAGGAACTGCGTGGGTTGGCTGATATATTTCATCTGTAGAGAGACGAAAGGAGATGCGCTAGCGAATACTAGTCGATACAGGCACATATATATATATCTCTTCTCTCACAGGTGCGGAATTCCGTTCTCCACGCGACCGCTTACGTCACTATTTTCTATTTTTTTACTGGAAATTTGATAGCCATGCACTCGTTTTATTATAATTAGTTTTTATAGTGTTTTGAAATATTTTGAACATCAACAACCTTTAAGAAAAATTACGTTTATATGTCGGTGTCGGTATGATTTATTTTTGCCTAGGTTGTATTAAAAACACATAATTTACAACATTTTGAATGAATACAAATACTTTTAGACAAATTACTGGATTATACCCATGCTGGGCTGATATCAGATATTATTGATATCTCAACAGAGACAGAGAAACTCTGGAAACGAATGTGGGTTAAGGGATCAAGTGGCCACTTAACCCAGCCAATGAGAGGTCATAGGCCCTGTAAACGCCTAGATAACCCACATTCGTTTCCAGAGTTTCTCTGTCTCTGTTGAGATATCAATAATATCTGAACATATAATTTACACTGTTAACATTAATGCTGTTTTTTTTTAAATCGATAACTATGAAGTAGGCCCGAGTGCCATTGGAAGTTTAGGCTAAAAATTATAAAGCGGAATAAGCGTCAATTTAAATTATAACTACTTAAATACTTACAGTTTTCCTTACAATCAGATACCCTGTAACAAAGATCAATTTAAAAAACTCGATAAATGTGGGTGATGACGAAAATACAAATCATGCGTTTTTTGTATTATAAAATGATCGATATACCGTACACTATTTTATTTTCATTTACTTCGTAAAGCCTTTTTTAATGAACTTGGAAAAAATTTAAATATTTAAGATGTGTTCTATTTTAATTATTACAAAAATAAAACTCCGTCATCACTTTTGGCCTGCGTCCGGATATATTTTTCGCTGTTTCTAGAACGGAATATTTTCTCAGCTTTTATCTAGCGAATCCGTTCCATAAAAATGTTTTGTTATCGTCGACTAGTTTATTGTAGAGAACGTAAGTAGTACCCGATAGTCGTGGGTCTGGGTTCAGGGGTCACATACCAGCTGCGGCCATTTTATTCTTGTCCCGCTTATCAATATACTACCACCAGCATCTTGTCTCTCCCTACACGACCACTGCAAAGTGATGGACTCTATGCGGTAGTGTTAAGAGAACGAGGAAAAGAAGAATAAATCAAAAAAGGAATGAAAAATGTTGTAATATATCAAGATGCCACTAAATCCAGCTAAAAACATGTCATTAGCCCTGTTATCGTCTAGATTTGCATGTACCTTTCCAAACTTCTCGCCTTTGTTGAAATGTCAATTATTTTAAACACCAGCGAAGCAGGGCAAAATTTGTTTTGTATCGAAAAACATCTTGTGCTTATGACGCTCATAACGATAAATAAACAAAGCCCTGACGTCATATCTGGGACCTGTAAACTAGTGAAATACTGAATCTCACAATCTCAATTGATATACGTAGATAACTTTCTATACTAGCTGATAATGTATTTTTGATTAAGACTTTAAAACTATGAGCTTTTGGGAGTACCAGTCGTCGCGGTCGGTTGTTGGGTAGAAAATCACTACTACTTTCCCTTATCCGCACCCAGTGGTGCATAGGGCACTATATCAGTAAACCAAGTGCAGTGTATATTGATCATTGTATTGCATGAAGGTAAGATAAAGATTGGGTGATTGAAGACCTAAAGGTAGGATCGGCCAAAATTGGACTCAAGATAAATAAAGCCAAGACGAAATTGATGACAAACGTCAATACGGATGGAAAAATTCTACCTGTGGAAAAAGCGACAACTATGTTTATCTTGGTCACAAAATTACCATTGGCAGAGATAATCAGACCAGCGAGGTGGATAGGAGGATAAATCTCTCTTGGGTGGCTTTTGGAAAGCTAAATTCCACATTCCGAAGCTCCATTCCCAACTCACTCAAGAATCGAGTATTCAACCAATGCATTCTGCCCGTCCTTACTTATGCGCGGAAACAATGACTCTGACCAAGCAATCCTCCCATAAGTTGCAAGTTGCACAGAGGAGCATGGAGAGGATTATGCTTGGAATAACATTAAGAGACCGAAAAAGGAACGATTGGATCCGACGCCAGACAAAGGTCTGCGACGTGGTGCAGCGAATTGCTTGGTTGAAGTGGAAATGGGCCGGTCACATAGCCAGAATGACGGACGACAGATGGACGAAAACGCGTTCTGGTGTGGAGACCGAGGAACCAGAGGCCTCAAGGACGTCCACCGATGAGATGGGTGGACGACATCAGGAAGTCTGCTGGAAGACAGTGGATGGGGACGGCGCAGGATCAGGAGGAGTGGAGACGACAGGGGGGGGAGGCCTATGTCCAGCATGAAGATAATCGATAATCAAATCATACGCTTCAGTACCTTTTCAAGGTATCGCACATGAAATATGAATACATCACATCAAAAATTTTAAAAAATCACCATAATTTTGAAATGGAACCCTTTATTCTAATCGCCTTTTAATTATAGAAGTTTAATGTCTAATTCACTAATCGGCAAAAACTGTTATATTTTATCGATTCCCGGAAAGAATTTGCTGAAACAAATAGATAAAAATAGTGACAATTCGTTGAAAACAGTACACAAGTTTTTCTATGTTCTATCACATAAATTGTTAATAATCAAACGCGATGGGTATTTTATATTTTTTTAAATTAACTTCGTACTTATAATATTGGAAGTGGTTGAGCAGTTTTAAAACCATTTTTTTAAAATAATTACTACTTGTAAAATGACAACACTTGTACCAAAAATGTTGTATTAATTTTGTTTTTAAATATTGTTTTTCCGTGAGTACTTTTGCGATCACCCTGTGCCGATATGAAACACATACTTAATACGGTGCGCATCCATACACGAATTGTAACTCATACGGTACCAGGATCATCTCATTCATGTAAGACAACATCAACAAACGCGCTGCGTCTCTTTCTAACGCTCACGATCCACGCGAAAGAACAACGGATTTCATAAGACAGAGTCGATTCGGCGTGACTTTCCTGTATTATTCAAATTAATTGATATGTATTATTCAACTAAGGTAAATTATTATTAATACTTAAATAGGAATCATCTTCGTGTTGGTAATTTATTCGTTCTTGGACTTAGCATAATATGAATCCGTTATTTATTTTGTTATGATTGTGTACATAATTATATGCGCGTCTACAATAATATACACTTACCTAATAAATAAGTCAACTTTGTTAGTCACTTAGTTTCAAGGATTATTATCTTCAATAATGAAAATACTAAAGCTTCATATCGTTTTACACATGTATGTATTACATTATGGATTGAGGGAAAATGTTTATAATTATTTTGATAGCGCTCAATTAGTTTAAACATGTTCTTATTCTCTAACAACTTTACAAAAACATAATCATCAATCATCAATCGTTATCCGCTCCCTATGTGAAGTATTATGGATGCCACAAGCTGGACAATTGGTTACCAATTCCCATGCACATTTTTATGTCAGGTTCACATTCCGTACTCTGATATAAACTGCCAACAAATGGTCAACAGTTGACGATCAGGATGCGGATGGGATGAATCTTAAACCTTGTAAAAAGACACGCATGTTTAAGGTTCTCCATAAGTGATGGCTGGCACTGAAGCGTAAGACTGATCATCTTGCCTTTATGTAAAAAAATATCAAGATTCACTTCACTTGGTGTACCATTGCAGTGCCCTATGCACCATGTAAAAAAAATCCATGCATGTTGAAAATAGGAATCATGTCGTGGCAGAGTGAGAATTCGCGAAAAAACTCAGAGACCGCGACTCTACCACTAGGTCACTCACTATCCATAAATTGGTATATTGTTTGGTTTTTGTGTTCCCCAGAGAAGGATATAGTAATAATTTTTAGTGTTTTATATAAAAATAGCAATTAAAAGTTTGTGTACTTACACTAATGAAAAAGTTAATTAAGGAATATATGGATTCCATAAACTGCCTCTATGCCAAGTAATCGGCCGCAAGCTCCCGCGCATTCTCCCAAGCCAGATCCACGTCCCACATAGGGAGCGGATATGGTATGATGATGATGATGAAGTAACTATGTAATATAACAACACCATCAAATCGACAGTCCCAACGTATACTGTCGAATCTGAAAAAATGCGATTTTTGTTGTATTGTATTAAACTGTCCAATTTACATATTATTTAAGGTAGTAAAAAAAAATTTTTTTCCTCTTAAATTTTGGGGTTTTTTGAATCGAATATAAATTTTTTTTGACCACCTGAAAATATTATGTAAATGGACAGTTTAAAATAATAAAACGAAAATCGCCCCTTTTCAGACTCGACAGTATACGTCGAAATATTGTTTTTGAAACATTCACAACTAATACTATAACATGCAAAATACTTTCTTTAGAAGAATGATGTGAAATTTCCAGTCCCAAAGGTTGGGTCTTCACACTAACTATGCACCTGTGACGCGGTGAAAGTTCATTAAAGCATATAGCACTGAAGGTGTTTCATTCTACAAAAGAATTACAGGTCAAACATACAAATTCAGTCTATACAATCTCAATCCACGGTGACATGGGCTAATGAACGTGAGGCTAGGATGTGATAGTATAAATCCTTAAAATATTATGATCATTATCAATATAGTATTATCCGTGTATGATTCTGATATGCAGCATACTAAATGTATTTAGATTTAAGAAAACTAGAATATAAAATAAACTGTAAGGTGTACATATTAAAGAGTGGTATACACCAAGTAATAAAACTTGATGTACAAGCGGGAAACCAGTGAATATACATCATATAATTTTAAAGACACATACCTAGTTTTTGAGAAAATTATGTGAGAAGTTGATTTTTTTTCCGACAATTTTTTACAAATTTTTAGCAAATATAATTTATTTAGTCAAATTAATAGTATCCGTAAAAGCAACAAAATCAAAAGCACCATTTTAACACGAATTTGTGCAATTTTACTTAATTTGCGGTAGGTACTAATGAAAGCTTTTATTTTCATTTATTGCAAGAATTTAGATTTGAACTTTATTTTTTAGTATTTTTTTTAATACCTGCTTTTTTATTACAATTGACATCTCAACAGAGATGAGAAGTTTTGAAGGAAATATTGATATGTAGGCGTTTACAGGACGACCCTTCACATGTAAAAACTCTCTGTCATACAATGAGAAAATTGAAAATATTATCAAAAATCTTTTACTTGTTTTTATGTTTTTATTTTAATATCCATCAGATTCATCAGATCAAATAGACCATTTTGAATTTTCTTCATACCACTACAGCATAAATACATAAATCAGTAAATAATAATATGCTATTTAAATATTACAATATATTTTTCTAACCCATTTCAGAGAAATTATTACATACTACTATTTCAGGATTTACCCAGAAATTTGTCTTTTTATAATAATAATCCAAAATCCTTTTATTACTTTGCATGAATTAGCCATTTTAGTTTATTTATTATCTCAGAACAAGTTTTTTGTAGCACATCAACTATTTTAATTGCAATTTTATTGAATAAACGAAATTGGACATGGCTTAGCTATATATCGGTATTGATTTTTAAACTATTTAATATTGTATCATTATCGTCGTAAAGAAATCATTTTGTGGGTGTGACATTTTACTTCTATCACATTTAAAATTTCGCTTAAAGGTCAAATTAATATATTTTACTTTCATCCATTGATGAAACTTGTCAGTGATATATAGTAAGCATTATTTACGTTTGGCGGCTAAACGGAATATTAAAATCCTACCTACCTACACTTTTTTAAAAGTTTAATGTGTTTACGTGAAAAATGCATGAGGATTTTTAATTTTTGGTGTTAACTGTTAGAAACGCATTGGAACTCCATGAATTGAGTTCTAAGTTTAATTTAATTTTAGACACCGTGGGCACGTTTAATTATTTTCAATGAATTTTTTTAATTGTAAAATATCAATGAAATATACATTTCTTTCCTTCTCAGTAGCGAAAAATCATCGTTTGTTCCTGAGGCGCTTAAAATATTTTTCAACGTAAGCACACGACTTGTTAAATTTAACTGGACTCTTTTTGCAATGAATTTTTCAATGAACGTAGTCTAGGTGAACGTAGTGGGTGAGTATATATTCTTTCACTTCTCAATATTACGAATGTCCACTTATCTGAAATTCTTGAGGCGCTACAAACTTTTGTATCTTACAATCATTCATCGGAGAAAATTAATAATTTAATGTAGTACTCTGTAAGTCGGGGATTTTACAATGGACTTTGTCATAATATTAAAATATCAATGAAATTTGTCTTAAGCGTCATTGTAAAAATCAGTCGTCAATTCCATTTTTAAGATAACATATGTAGATATTTAAAAAATTATTCGCCTTTAGTCAAGCCCAGGATAAGTGTTAGAATCCACAGGACCTTCATTTCGACTATTGACCGCTGGGAAAAAAATATAGAAAATATAAAAAATTCAAAAAATTATTTCATATCTTATCTTTTTGAAATGATTTGTGTAGTATATACTTTCTTAAAGGGAACAGTTTATTGACTTGCTGGCACTTAACACAGTGTTGCACATGAAATTCCTTAGAATTGTACAAAACATCGAACAATAGAAATAAGGCTGCTAGTCGACTCATTAATTATAGCTATTGAAAACTTGGTTTCTTAGGCAACACTTGGATTGAAGATGAATATACGAACGGCAGAATGTCTATCGACTGGTAAAAAACGTTGCTTGATTCTTTTTGACAAATAAAAAACTCCAACGTGATGTTCTGCATTCCTACTAGGTTTTATCCCGGCAATTATAAGGAACGTTAACATTGTAAACCCTTCTGGCTCTCTTAATCTTTATGCCCGCAAACGGTAAATACGATATAACAATTCAGTCTTCAAATAGAGCATGCTGGAGGAACTTTGCAAATACCCAACTATTACACACGCAGGTCAGATGTGAAAATTTGCGAAAACGTATTTATATTAAATCGGGAATTAGATTTGCGTCAAACTTGCCTTCCTCGAATATTGACGATTCAAACATGTATGATTTAGGAGATTTAAGAGTCATAATTTCAGGCGCAAATGTTAATTGAAGCATCTACACTAGATTACATGGTCAAGATTAATCTTGAATCATTCATTAACCGTTGACGTGATCACAGCGAGATTAAACGATGCTATCTTACTATGGTCGTTTTCCAAAATATTTTTAAGTAAAATCGTAATTAAATATCTCTCTCTTGATGTAATTTAATCGATATGTGACATGTGGATAATGTTGATGGCATGATTTCCGCATGGGCTTAAAATGTGGAGAAGTCTTCTTCCATACTGGGAATTTGAAAACTATTCTCTGATATCAATCAGTGATTCAAACGCTGCAGTCCAGATTATCTCTCGGAACTATTCTATAGTTCGACCACTTCACTTACTTTGCTTAAAAAACTGCTGCACTGGCTACGCTTTCCACAATGGGTAGAATTCCAATTACAAACTCTGTGTGGCTAATGCACCAAAGCCATGCAATGATGCCGCTCCAGTGTATTTAAAAGAGCTTTGCATTCTAGATGGAACTAGCTGAGGAGAAGTCTCACACTTTGATCAGCTACATCTACAGCTATAGGCAGGGTTTTAGTAATACCGATTCGCAATCAGCGCACAAAATTTGGGGAGCGCGCTTTTGCAGTTGCGAGGCTCTATGGCTTGGAATGCTCTCCCTACCAGAAAGTGCGCAACTGGTGAGAGTGAAGTGATGCTTTCGAAAGAAACTTAAGACTCATTTGTTCTCTAATCTTATTGATTAATTTTGATAATTGTATTTTCTACTTATAGAGTGAGTTTCATTCACTTAAATTTTCTCTACTCCATTAAATTCAATATTTAAAGCGCCTTGAGAGGGACGCAGTGCCATGTTATGATGCATTGGAGTGCGTCGAGAAGGTAAGTAGTAGTTTTTTTTATTTTCATTTATAGAAGCAGGTTTGTTTTCGCAGTCTATGGGAAGCCTAAACGATTAAAATAAAATTACAATGAAATTATGAAGAAGTTTATTTATGATTTTTAAATAGGTCAAGTAAAAATGGCTTCGCAACTTTGTTAAGGCGATTTAATATACAGTAAATATCTTGCTTGAATAGTCTATGATATAAGTGGAAACTCTTTATAAGGATTAAAGCGATTCGTTTTTTATTGAGTGTGGCAGTTTGTGGAATCCATATGCTCCACTTAGGAAACGGATATGGCACGGTGATTTTTACTATAACAATCAAAAGGTTTCAATATACATATATATATAGCAACAGGCTAGCGTGTACAACAGTAGTTTGGCAGGTGAGAATGACAGCAGCATGGGGTTTGAGGTGGTTACTGGTGTCAGTGGTGCCAACCTAACGGATTTAGTAGGTTAGGGTTGCCATCTCACAATGTAATAATGTTTTTTATTCACACACTTACACCTAACCATAACACCATTTCTCCATGAGGGTAGGTTGATCGCCACACTGCTCTATATTTTCTGTCACACTCCTTGGGCTTACTCCACATTCACAAATTATTTGGTATTTTTCACGTTTACAAGTACTAATTAGTAGCGAACAAATGATCAGGCCTCGTCAAGCTAATTTTTCAGCCTTCCTCGATTTTCTATATCCAAGGCACATTATTTCCATAATTTCCGTAAGCCTTTTAGTTGTACCCTTCATTTGACTGCAAGACCGACCGAACCATTGAAAATACTTTTTTTTTTTAGTTGCGTCACTAATTTATTTAAACTTACTATGCCTCAAAAAACTTTACATTACAGGTGACTTATTTCGTTTAAATTATATGATATTATTAAATACAGAAACCCAGGAAAAACGGGACATTTCCAAAAATCATCGACCATTCTCGTTTAGTATATTATATAACATATAGGAGTAGCGCGACTTAAATGTAAAAAAATTAATAAAAATACAAATTTTTGCTCAGAAGCCGTTATTTAACCAGTGGATGGCTCTATTAAGGTGAGCTTCGACTTACCATTAGTAGACGACATTCTGGGTTCTGTAGAGAAATACGCGCATAAGATCTCACTCATCTGAAACGTATGTACCCCACAAGCCATTCTCTTTCAAAATATTAGGAATTGTATAAATTGGGTAAATAATTCCCAGAGGATCATATTTGTAAAAGTGCTTTTTCAGGATCGAGGTTGTAAGGTATTGTAAGCCATCATCTCTGTTAGACTTAATGTTGGATACAAGATGGGTAGTAAAAATATTATTTTACGTATAACGTTAGGTTCAATTCCTAAGGGTCCCATTAAAATAGAAACAATATTCCTGTATACTGCGGACAAAGGTTATTCGCATACAATCTACGTGTCGCAGTTGTATTCGCAAAAGACCTAGAATTTCAAAGTACAAATAATTCTTATCTCAAACTTGCATTCTGCTCTAATTTCGACATTAATACATCTACCATACAAAGTTTAACCTCGCATTTGATTTCGTTTCGCAGCATTCATTTCAAACTGTTAAATTACTATATTTTTTATTGTGCCTCAGTACCTATATACAAATTCAGGTTCTATTACATCCTGAAGGAAACTTTTTCGCTTGAACAGTAGTCTCAATATCGAGTTATCTAACTCCATACTTTTTTCTGATTTAAAGTACCTAAGTTACATTAAAAATGGGTAGTAGAAAAACGAAAGAGATAAAGTTAATCGAAAACATCATTTGATTTTAAGTTAACTCTGACTAAATTTGCATGTATTATAAATTATCGTGTATACCAAAAACGTTGATACAGATGGATCATTTTTAATTGAAACAAACATGAACATGCCCATTCTATTTGGTTTATATTATTTATTTTAATTTTACCTGGTTTAGATGCTCAATATCTATGGGTGTACACGGAATGTTATGCTGGCTCAATACTTCATATTATCAACTAACTTCGTGTGTGGCCAAATGTATTCTAATTTTCCTTATATTTTATGATCCCCAGTTATCAAACAAAGAACTACATTAAACCTACATTTATTTACAAGTTTGTAGATGTCATTATTTATATTATTTTATTTATTCTAAGCTAAATATACTTGTGCGTGGTTTATAATTGTACCTATGTATTGTAAACTTACTAATTATAAATATAAAATATAATTACAGTAGTAAAAAATTAACTACCTATTACGCCTTATAGTGTATTACCCGCTTTTTATGGGACAGTTTCTTGTTCAGTAAACTACACAGTTTCTTGTTCAAAAACTGTGCTGTCTGTAAAACTTATGTCAAAAGACACGCTAATTATTTGTGTGTATTTTTGTAAACGCGATTGTAAGTTATTATCGTTTGTTTGCTCTCTGGAAATTGTATATTTAGCTAATTATATTGTTTAATATGTTATTGTTTTTTACGTATTTAAAAGCATACAATAAACCTATGTCTACTTAATACGTTTACATAAAAAAACACTTGACTGTCATGTATGCTTAATTCTGACTACTTAGCACACAGTTTTTCATGCAGTTTTAGCTTTTTACGGGGACCGTTTTCAGACTGCACAGAAAACTGTGTTAGTAAACTGCGCCATATAAGTGGGCTCTAATGTATTTAGCACAAACTAAGTCCACTGATTAGATTCTCTGACGGATTCAAAAATGTATATACAATTACAAATCTATTTTACTTTAGGCCCTATAATAGAGAGGAACAACACCAAGAATTTCCAGGCCTTAAAAAATTACTTGTATTGATATTTTCTTTGATCTCATCGAACCGCATGAATCCTCCGTATCGTGGAGTCCCAGGTCTTTGGACTATACATTACAATATGATATTTAATATATTCACCATAAAAATGTTATTCGGCATTTTGTACAAACGGCACGGAACGTTTATAAACAGAGAAGGGCCGCTCTCTTGGGTTCCTCTAGAGTCTAGACTAGATTCAGAACACCTCCGTGAAGCAATGAAATGTGTTACTTTTATTACGATTTTAAATAATCTTTAAAATGTTTCAATTTCTAACTTCTTTCTGTTTATTATTCATCTTTTATTCAATTTTTTTTTGTTTTACATCATTTACAATTTTTCTAAATGAACCTTAGAGGCCTGCACCCCACCTCAAAGTTCGGAATACATATATATTATTGTAAATTAATCTAAAAGGAAGTACACTCGAAATAGTTATTGTTGATTATTTAATGAAGCTTTCCTTTTTAATTTCTGCTCACATTTTAAAATGGCAAAAAAAATAACGGTACTATGGGCGTTTATTCGTTTATTCGAAATCATTAATCGGTATCGAAAATTATTAATAAACGTAAACATAAATTACTACCATTTTTTTAAACAACAAAAGAAAGCAACGTTGATATGGACTCATTACCAGGGGTTTTAAACGAATAGATTGAAAATTACGCGTAAAATAAAACATTATTTTTTGTATTACTTCTACATACTGCGTTTCCCTATCTGCATTGCAGTCGCTGTATTAATGTAAAAGACACATTGCTATTGGATACACCATGTGGAGTGTTAATTTTATCTTTTTCTGCATAAAAGCAAAACGATCAGTCCTACGTTTCACTTTCAGTCCAAAGTGTCACTTATGGAATATTTTCAAGGTAAATAACCTCATTCAATTTAATTTCTCATATTTGGGACCCGTCAGGTATCGAACCAGGGACTTCATGATGTTAGCCCATTGTGTTTTAGCTACTCCAGACCACGAGGCGGATAATATAAACAATGGAAGGGAAGTAAAAAAAAAAATATTTAAATATTTTATTCGATCTGTTAATTTTTGTCCGCGGTTTGCGTTTATTTGAGCATGCGGGGACGTAGACCTGAACTCGGGATGATGGGTCGGGAGCGATGGCGGCCGAATCGCTCGGCCTGGACGGGTAGTTTGTGGAATACCATATGCTCCACATAATGGAGCGCATATTGGTATGATGACTGGGAGATGTCGCTATACTGGTAGTCCGGATTAAGTCTCCACTACAACTTGTTTCCTGTTTTCTGACACAGCTATTTTTTTGATTATTTGAAATTAGCCCCAAAATGAAATATTTGAGTATATTATAAGAGCTCTTAACATTTCTTAATTACTAATTAAATAGTAATAAAAGTTAAAATTTTCAAAAAGTTGATAGGCCATGGATATAAGTTGTGCCCAAATCGTATTGGAAGCAGTTATGAATGAGATAACATCGAGGCGAATACAAGTTAGTGTTTACGGCAAAGGTGAGCGTAAAATGAATGGACTTCGTGAAAGAATAAAAATATCCTACTCCGTCGATACTAAACTAATGTGAATTATATGTACCTACGGGGTGATTTTTTTACCAAAATAATATTTTTTTATTTACAATGATAAATAAAACACCGGTTTTAATTTTTTTCACACTTTATATATTATCGTCAGTGCGCTATACCGCGAAGCGAACAATGTTTCTTTTATTTTACTATAAACTTTGTTAAGGCATAATCGAATAATTCGTATCGTCAAATAACCGAATTATTTAATATTACGATAAGTCAAAGTATTATGATAATATGATAATTCGGGTTAAGGTATTATGATAATTCGGGTTAGGTATTGATAAGGTACATTTATTTAATAAAATCAAACAACCAAATAAGAATTTTATATCCGGCTTATAACTTGACGTTTTAAAACATTTTGCTGCTGAATATTAGCTATCGATAATAATCCCCCCCCGTAACAAGTAAATTTGATAGTCAAAGTAATCCCCCCCCCCCCCCCCCCCCCCCCCCCCCCCCCGGGGATAATCGTAACATTGTTATTTTTGTTAGTCATTGGGTAATTAAAATATATTTTTATCATAACCGATTATTATCAGTGGATGCATATGTTATGATCGATTATAAATTATTTGATCAGCAAAATAACCGATTGAGCAATCACTAAAAACTAATAATAATTATATTATCCTTTTATTTAGCATCATCTTTGATACAGTAGGTACATACATAAAATAAAAAAGAAGAAAAACAAGATCAGAATCAAAATAAAATAGAATAAAATAAAAAAAATTGAAAAAAAAAGAAAAAATATTATGTTTAAACATAAAAATAAAAATAAAGAAAATGAAATAAAAAGAAATAAAATAAAATAAAATAATATTAAATAAAAAAAAATATAATAAAAAAAAAAATAAAAAAAAAAAAATTATATAAAATAAAATAAAAAATTTATAAATTTAAAAAAAAAAAAAAACAAAAAAAAAATAATAAATAAAATAACAAGTTAATTTAGGAATATTTACGATATGGCTCCGAAACAGATCAAGATTTTTTTTGTACGTTTTATAAAATGTAAGTTGATACTTATGATTATTTATATAAGGGGAAATGTAAAATTTATCTGGACGCGAATGGCAGTACGAAATTTTTTTAAAACTAAAAACCTGTTTGTACCTATTATCATAATAGATTTATTAATTAACCAAATTTAATGTCCCCCGATATCCGTAACAATGCACATATTTTACAAGGAAAATGATCTCTACGTCCTGGACGTCTACTGCTGACAATTTGTCAGTTTTGAATATTATGTAAAATGCTATAAATATCTCCTTCGATCAACAATTCACTGGAGGGGGCGTTTCCATACAAATTTTCTTAAAATATACGCTTCCTAGGGTTAATTACATAAAACCACTTTTTATTCAATTCCACTGTCTAAAGACTCCAACACTTAGGCCAATACAAGAAACGTGTGACGTAGATGTCTAGTGATGACGTAGATGCCTGTTTATGACGTTACTAGACACCTCAGAAACGGTAGTATTTTTCAAATATGGAATGTCATTTCTATGAAATTCTTGTTGGAAGATAATATCATTGTATTTCAATAATATGTACCTGGGAAGAAAAAAAACTCTTTGTATATAACTGCACTTGGTGTACCAATGCAGTGTCCTATGCACTACTGGGTGCGGATAAGGGAAAGCGATAGTATCTAATTGTAGTTACAAATATATACTTCAATAAATTTACATTTATTTTATTTTATTTTATTAACTTCTTCACACCGAGTGTCTTGATCATTTTATTTCATGAGATGAAGATGATCAGTCTTTCCTTGAAGTACCTACACATGAAATTTTTATATGAAAATCACATATATATCAATATTTCGTGTAGACCCCGTACGGGTATCGAACCCGCGACCTCGTGCACAGCCAAATGCGCTACCACTTTGCTACGAGGCGGACTAATATATGTTATCAATATTCATCGCCAATCCTTTTACCGTAACTATTAATTACTAGTGATTCTCGCAGGCCACTATTCGTGGGCTTGTGCCATAATTGAACCCCGACCTTTCCTTCTACGCGACTCAGCATCCTTCACACCGCGACCTGTTAATGATCTGTCATTATTTCCTAATGTAAACACTGGCCAGTCATCGATGACGAAATATACTGCTGATTGTGTTACACAAGTTACAACACTTGGGCTGTAATGATTTTGATCACCTGCTCAAATTGATATGTAATAACAATAATGGTATTATGATGTGTAAAATGTGTATGTTTATTATTATCAGACCAATATTGCGTTGTTAAATATATAAAAACAGGGTCTGATAAACTTGGAAATGTATTGTAATGCCTATTTATTTATTTATTTAAAACTTCATGTACAATTACATAGCAAGGGCGTAGAGTACAAAGGCGGGCTTTTTGCTTTTAAGCAATATCTTCCAACCAACACGTAGTTATTTTAGTTATAATAATTTACTGTACCGAGTATTGGTGGGAAGATAAGACTTTAAAATTACATTGCATTATTTAAATGATTAATACACTAAAATATGACAGCGGGAAATGGGATAGAGGAAGGGAGAGGGATAGAGAAGAAGATGAATGGAGGATGTTCAAAAAGTTTGAGGAGAGGTAATAATGGATTAGACGTTTCTAAAAAACAAATAAGGAGGGTGCATCTTTCACATCCCGTGGTAAATTCTTCCATAGTCTTGCAGCCTGGACAGTGAAAGATGCTCATGGATATAATAAGAAGCCAAATTAGAAATCTCAGTTCTCACTAAAGCTCACAATCTGCAACTGATTAGCGTTGTCTTCTGCCCATGTGTTTCAGTACCACTAATTCCTATCCAAATTACGTTTAGGCGATTATGAGCATAAATGAAAACGGAGATTTCTAATTTTGCTTCTGATACCCTCATACATTAATTATAAACACTGTTATAATTTAGAATTTTTATTTACACATAGGTTTTGGCTTGTCCGCCTCGTGGCTATCGGGAGGCATACGTAGTATCTGGCCTAGCCAGCCGAATCACCTACGCCAGATGATAGTAGATACCAAGGGCTGCTGCGTCTGTTGCCTCACTTCTGTGTTCCTTACAAAGTCAAACCGCCGCACAGCTAATATTATTCTAAGACACCTATTTTCAAAACTCAGAAGTCTGCTGTTATGGGCCCTGGTTAGGTGCCATGATTCGCAACCATAAAGGAGGACAAGTGTGATGCAGGCGATGCCGACGTAAAGGCGCCTTTTTTTTTAACCGAGTAAATGTCCGATCTCCAGACGGCTTTCATACTGTTGAATGCGGCGCCCGCTACTCCAAACCGCACTCCCAGTTCTTTCTAATATCTGAAATGTGTCTACAGTAAAAATAATAATAAATATTATTGATATCCCAACAGAGACAGAGAAACTCTGGAAACGAATGTGGATTATCTAGGCGTTATGACCTGTCATTAACTTGGTTAAGTGCCCACTTGATGTATTACAACATTAAACATTCCGCCAATCATCTGATAACCATACATTTCGAAACTTGTAAATATATTGAACTATTATTCGTCGTTCCACATTATTAAGAGATTTTCTCACTAGTGACATCTGTTGAGTAAATTGCGAAGCATTTTTGGCAATCAACCATTTTTTTTTTGTGGTAATGTTGTAGTACTACAGCAGGCTTACAACAAAATAATAATAATTGTAGATTTATTGTCTGTCTGTTGCACAACCTGTCGTGGTCTTTAAGGGCGTTATTATGAACTAAGTTAATATATCTCTGAATTTATACATAAACTGGTGTATGTTCAATGTTTACAATACAAGATTTACAAGTGCGGGGAGGGCTAGTTCTTCCTAAGTATAATAATAAATATGGTAAAAGAACGAAAAAAAGAAGATAACAATAATTGAAATATTGTAATACTTTACATAATATTTCCAGTAACAGATCGACTGCAGAAAGAGATGGTACTCAAATTCACATGTGAAACAACGTGCCATATAAAACAATATATACCTGGAATCATCTCACTAAAAAATATTTTTATAATCCCACAAGTTACAAATTTATAATCGCAATGACGTCACTGGGTACAGTCAACCTAAGCGCGGTCTCACGCGCCCCATCGTAGGGGTGTACTCGGGGAGGGCCGCAGCCCGCCCCGTGCCAGGCATTAATAATTAATAATTATTATCACAGACCCTTGGGGCTCGGCCAAGCGGGGTCACGCGTGCGTGATTTATGGCCTATGCATGTAGTATGGAGGTTTGTCCTCACTATTGTTTATATGGAGCAATTATTTTTGCCCCTTTTTCTAGTGCCACCACCAGGCCAAAAGAAGGTTAGTATAGGTCTATAAGAGAAGATAGTTTTACTAGTGCTGTCTTAACTATGGTTAACTATCTCGCTTTTTCTCTAATCACCCGCATCGGTCAGGAGAATCGATAGCAAAAAAATCGATGTTTTACAAAAACGGATAATCTTGCCCTAACTAACTAACTGACTAACCATCACGCCATTTCCCCGATAGGGGTAGGCCAGAGAGGATAGAACGCCACACCACTCTGCCCTGGCACAGACTTCTCTTGGCTTCCTCCACATTCATACATCTTCTCATGCACGCACGTCGATTATTCCGACTTCTTACATGCCCACTTTCAAGCAATTGTTTTACTTGATCATGCCATGTCTTTCTCGACCTTCCTCGATTTATCCTACATCTCAGGTTATAGTTCGCATCATATATTTTTCTTAGCCGTTCTTAAAATCATCATCCATTCGCTCTACATGACCGAACCATCGTAAAAGACCCTATCTTAATTTTGTTGATAATGCTTATTTCTCACCCTTGCACTCTGTCTCTAATTTCGACATTTGTACACCTATCATACATAGTCTTACCACACATTCGCCTGAGAGATCGCATTTCAACTGCACTCATCTACTTTCACTCATTCTTTTTCCAACACCACGCAAATTGGTGTATCAATTCAATGCAGTGTGCAACGTTTGGCTTGAAAAGGAAATGATAAGAAAAAATACGTAAAAAAAAAAATGGCTCCCCGTATCCTCCCCTCCAAGCTTTACTTATAATCAATAATTTGACTAAAAAAAGTGTCAATCTTGTATTTATAAGAAGGTAAGGTTTCATACAGTGCGTAATTTCTATTTATCTTTGTTTTTTTTTCCAAATACACTACAACACAGTAAACGGGTGGTGGCTTAGAGGCAGCGTAGCGGTCTCTAAGTCTAGAGATCCCCGATTCGAATCCCCACTCCACGATTTATTTATTTCTATTATCAAGCAAAAGCGATTAGGCTTCCATGTGGTTCGTATTTATTTGTTAAAATAATGCAAATATCATAAGATTGAATAGCTTTATTTTCATAATAAAATTTAAAAAAATTAAATAAAAAAGGTTGGGGGTTATTTACTGTCTATCTATTTAATTAATTAGCGGCTAATATCCCATAGTTTTCTAGATTTGATAAAAATTACAAATTTATGTTACTCAAACCTTTACGGGTGTGGATCCGCCACGATGAGACTCTCTGGTAATTTCGTCCGAACGAGGATCGGAAAAATGGAAGAGGGACTTACCAAGAGCTGGATCAAGGGTCGGATCATGAAGATGACAGGACCACCAGGAACAAGGGCAAAGATATCCTGGGCGGAATACCCTGGAACACCACGTCGAACTGGCGCGGCGGTGACACAAACGAGGGGGCACAGGGGGAGCAAACACTTTACTCACTTTTGGTCGACGAGTTTCGGGGTTTTCGGGGATTGCAGAGTCTGGGAAGCTTGGAGATGGTTGCTGAGTATCACGAGGGTATATAACGAGGGTGGCTGTTAGAATGAAGGAAAGATCAGGATTCCTGAAGAAGGACGGATGTTGCGAGGTTAGAGTGTAACGTTGCTGCGCTAGAAGCGAAATATATCGAGGATATGAATTTTAGTTGGTCACCTAAAACAGGTGACAACGGAATGGAACAAATGCGGTGAGGTTAGGCGATCCGCAATTTATGGAGATGGTAATTCGAACTACCTATATACCAGATGAGTATCAATAATGGCCCAAACCATAAGCTGCCCGCTTTGAAAGTCTTCGACTTCAAAAACACTTCGCGCGATTTGAACGATTTTATTAGTGGGATAGCGGCGTTAATAACGAATAATAAATAACGGTTTTAAAGAAATACAATAACGAACCCCCAAAACAAAACAACGACGAAATTAATTTTTAGAGATAACATATAAAGGGTTATTTTCGAAAGGAGGGGAATGGCTATAAAACAATATGAGGCCCAACCCGGCCCCCGGGGCCGTTCATTGTACTCTATCCATTTGTTCCCCCCCCCCTATTCTAGTTACGCCACGCGCCCTAAGTAACTTTATTTATTCGAATTTTTCGATATATATTATTCGGGACTTTACCGGATGAGAATTTGAAAGCGTCATCGCTAGTAATTATAATCCCGAAAGCCCATCTTCATAGGGCGAGAGTAGCGAGTATGTTCCCCTATGACCAATATACCGAGCGATGTCTACTAATGCACGAGCATCTCCAGAAGAGATTTTGTAAGATTTTCCTGCACGTATTAATGCTCCGAAAAGTTCAACACCATGCTATTCCGTCATTTCATTGAGGCTGAGCGAAACATGGATCGGCTCAAATATTTATCCCTTGCCTTGTGGGAGACAGTTTATATCTGCCCCCCCCCGCCCCCCACTCTCTTAGACAGGCCAAGTAGGTACGATCGTCCGTAACCCTTTTTACAACCAACGGCGTTTTCACTTCGTCCATTTACATTTGAATGAGATACGCGAACGCTCAGAATAAGAAATGTTGATGCAGCCAACAACTGATTTATTATACACCCGATATACCTTGAACCAACCGATCGCACCGTATGACAATTAATATTTAATACTTGTCTTTTACAAAATTTCTCAGGTTTCGGATGATTTCCAAGACAAGTTCAAGCAACGACGATGTTTTGTGATAAATCTTTTCCTCTCTTCTGGATCGAGCATTGCGTACTTATCACACTTATATAATGTATGTTTTTCTTCACAAAACGGACATACAAATTTCAAAGAATTATCATAAAACTTTTTTGAATGCGAACTAATCATATAAACGTCTGTAGACGTTCAGCTTTTGGTACTTCCGAATTGCTCAGCCGACTTAATATTTTTACCTGCTCTCTTATAAATTGCACTAAATTTTCGAATGTTGGTATAGATGAGTCTCTATAATTTTGCTCAAACATTTTAACCGATTTCTGCGTCTAACACGTTTAAACTCATATTTAAAAGTATAAAATCGAACAGATCTGGAATATCTATCTGTTGCAACGATAAAACCGATCCTGCAAATGTTTCCAAAAGTCTTCCAAAGCGTTTACGGAGGAACTTTTAATTGGTTTGAATTTAAACAATTGATTTAGGTAAACCGTAGCTAATGTGCGGCTGTCCTCATATTTATTTTGCAAAGTTCTATAGATAAGTTCGTAGTTTTCCGCGGAAACGATTATCCCATTTAGAATATTTCGAGATTTTCCAACTAAACAACTAACGAGGTATTGAATTTTTTCATAATCGGTCAAGTCTGAATTTAAATGAACTAGCGAATTGAAATTTTGGTAAAACAATCTCCAGTTTTGTATCTGGCCGTCGAAAGTAATCAGTTCGATGCTTCTCAATTTCGGCTGTCGACGTTTTCCTGCTTCTACAGGCGCAGGCGGTTTAGAATCACTTGTTTGATCCCGAACGATCCTTTTCCGATACTGGGATAAAACATAGTAATTTCATCGAAGGACTGCCTGTAACGAAAGTCTACTTCATAATCGGGGTCCATTGCGATTTGTAACTCGATTTGTTTATCCAACGTTTCTAGAAATTCGCGTCTATTTTGGTCTAACGTCTCCGTCCTAATGAGAAAATCACTAATTTTTTCCACTGTAGTTAAATCTTTACTTAAATTAAAAACAATTATTAATTAATTCATAAATACTCGATAATTTTGCATTAATCATCTTTAACTTTTTGTCTCCACATTTTTGTTAGCCATCTTGATAACCGATAAAGTGTAAATATTTATAACGCAGTAAAATTTTATTAGAGTTAAATTAAAGTATGTAATATACGAGGTCAATAAACTATTATAAATACGGACAAACGAATTTCAGTGTAGTAAATAAAACTAGTTATGAATTGTAGGTGAAGTGAACAAATGTAACAATAAATTTAATTTGTGAAAGAATTAACACAAATATAAATATGTTTAACGCGTCAATATTATAATACTATATCTACAAATATAATATAATACAACTTGATTTTATTTTTGTTGATGGAATTTTCGATTTTAAACGGGTTTATAACATTCGAAAACGAGGGGTTCACTAAATCCGGTACGATAGGACCAATGGATCCGCCACGATGAGACTCTCTGGTAATTTCGTCCGAACGAGGATCGGAAATGGAAGAGGACTTACCAGAGCTGGACTCAAGGGCGGGATATGAAGATGAAGGACCACCAGGAAGGGCAAAGTATCCTGGAATACCCTGGAACACCACGTCGAACTGGCGCGGCGGGACACAAACGAGGGGGCACAGCACACTTTACTCACTTTTGGTCGAGGGGTTTCGGGGATTGGAGTCTGGGAAGCTTGGAGATGGATGACGAGTATCACGAGGGTATAACGAGGGTGGATAGAATGAAGAAAGATCAGGATCACGAGAAGGACGGATGTTGCGAGGTAGAGTAACGTTGCTGCGCTGAGCGAATATTCGAGACTGAATTTTAGTTGGAAAACAGGTGACAAAAACGGAATGGAATGGGTGAAGGTAGGCGATACATTTTGGAGAGGAATTCGAACTACCTATACCAGAGAGTATCAATAATGGCCAAACCACGGTGGAAGCATTATTGTTAGTACCACACATATAAAACCAATGCGTTATTCTGTACCAACTCAACGTCATGTTTTTGATATTTAAAGACTTTATCATAGTTATAAAAGATTTATATTTTTCCTAATTTGACAGTTGAAAGATATGTAATTTAATATTCAAAGACACAAATTTAGATGTTGAATAATTTAATTAATACGCCGCAGGAAAAATATATCATTATTTCGCTTTGAAGTTTGCGGACTTTCAAAACCTAGGCCCGTAGGAAATGGAATATTTATGATCTTTATGCAAATGATGAGTATTAAAATGAGCCGAGCGAAGAAACCAATTTTTTATCATTATAATTCATTGTCACATTTTTAGTAAGAGTTAAATTTATTATTCGAAAACAGTTAGAAATATGTAACAAATCATTTTATGCATGGACGAATCGATGACTAAGAAAATAATAAATATATAAGAATAACGTATACCATTTTTATAAAAATCACGTGTTAATCAATATTTCTTGTTGAAGTCTCTAAAATTATTGTAAAAAGCTTTTGTATGCGTTTATAATTATTTTTAATTTTTTATTATTTTTTATTTCAATATATACATAAAAGAAAACAATACATATGTCCTACTGAGTTGCCTACTGCAACTCGTCAGTAGGTGCATAAATACAAATTCAACTAAAAATAAAAGTAAAGTAATTTTTTTTTTTTAATGCGGGAATCGAACCCACGACCTGGTGCGCGGTAGTCAAATGCACTACAACTATGCTACGAGGCGTACTCTTCTTATTGCATTATTATTTATTAATAAAACCAATTTTTGCAATCGCGCTTTGAGATATGCGTCCTAAAGTCGAGTGAATTAAAAAATATTCAATTTTCGGTCACATTTTAATAATCGAATTAACAAGATGATAATTACAGTCTCATGAAATGAGTAATTATCTTTAATCGAATACCGTAATTAATAATCGGAAACTGATTAAAAATATAATTGTTAATTCAAGAATGTGATTCAAGAAATATAAATTATCGTATTTGCTTAGCGTACGAGTCACAAGGTAATAAGAAATTAATTATCTTGTAATCAAAACAAACATGAAATTTATTGGGATAACTGGCGCTTATGAAAAAATTAAAATTGTGTTTACTAATTTCTAGTTTCTGCAGTTAAACATTTGTGTAGGTCAGAATCCTATTGTCGATATAATTATTTCGAAATAAAGGAAAGCGCAATTTTTTTATTGTAAAGATTGTTTC
Source organism: Micrasema minimum (assembly GCA_022494985.1). Taxonomy (NCBI): domain Eukaryota; kingdom Metazoa; phylum Arthropoda; class Insecta; order Trichoptera; family Brachycentridae; genus Micrasema; species Micrasema minimum. The sequence continues at coordinate 104,603 of JAGVSP010002697.1, forward strand.
ATAATATTTATCCGAATCTCAATAATAAAATAAATCCAAACGATGGAACTACTTCCTATAACGAATTTTATTTTGATTACAGTATCTTGTAAAAAAAAATTGCAGTCTGTATAAAGACACGCAAAATACATTTATTTTTTAAACGCGATCGTAAGATATTATCGTATGTTTGCACAAAGGAAATTATTAATATAGCTAATAATGTTAATATCTGACACGTTTTTTAAGTTTTCAAAAGCATTCAATATATCAACATTTACTTAAAAGTTTATATAGAATACGTTAACTGTCGGTCAGCCAAACGTAGTCGCGCCGACCATTCAATATTCCGTTCAATTTTTGTATGGCACGGGACAGTTTGCAAACCGAACAAGAAACTGTACAGTTTTTAGTCTCACGAAAAGAACGCAAAAGAATAATTAGATTTATTTTACGATTACGACAGTCAATCTTAACTTTTATCAGTTGGACAAATTTTTGTAGTTTATTTCTTAATAAATAATTAATAAATACTTAAATAGTTTCTTTCTTTACAAACACATGCAGATCTCTTCCGTTATCAAATAGTTTTTATACTAAAAAAATAAATAAATATATAAACATTTTTGCCGTACGTAATGTGAATGAGGACGCCAATGCTTAATAAAAAGGAGCTTATTGTTTGCATAAAAAGTTTTGTATAGGCGTTTGATGTCATTCCTTAACATTTATTACGACTGCATTTGATAATAATGCAACACTTTAGCCCTGTTTGTGTTATCATATAGGGTCAATTTAAAATCGTTCAAGATAAAGGGACACAGACCACCCATTAGTGCCCCGAAGCGAAGAGATGGCTTTGTGAACTGAAATCACCTCGCAAAGGCTCTGGTACATGTTCTAAAGTGATATAATTTTTATTAAGTGCAAAAATGGTTTCAGGAAATTAATATACACTGCAAAAGTACGTTTTAAACAAAAGGGGCATTTTTTACTGTTACAATTTAAGCATTAAATTTCGAAATGATGGAAAATAATTTTATTTATTTATGTTATTTATTTTTCATTTGTGGAGTATCAATTGTCCCTCTCATAGTGTCGGTTAGCGTATTGGTCTGCTTTGCATGTGTTTCGATTTCCAATAGGATTAATATTAAAAAATATTAATGTAAATGTAATTATTCAGAAAAGAAATCATATGTATATATAATATCTTGAAGGGCTCGAAGCGATCATATTGTATTTATGTCAAATGATCAAGATTTAATGCATAGCCATATGCACCATTGGGTGCGTATAAGGACAAATAGTAGTAGTAGTAAAGAGAAGGTACCTACTTAAAAGTATTTTTGAAAAATGCTATACCTACCTATCTATCTATGTACACCACTTACGTCACGTCAGTCGTTGCCTACCTGTTTGGTGGAAAACGATAAGACGTTAATGGAATAAGACTTTTATTTTTATAAGATCATCGAAATAATCTGAAAGTTCATACGATTATTAAGTCATCAAATAAGTCTTCATTTAAAAAAAGTTAAAATTTTCATAATTCATTCTTTTGATAGTTAAACTGCTCAATTTAAGATAAGATCATAGTTTATTGCTACCAAATTCATAACGTTTGAATGAAATGCACAGGAAATGGGATAACTTTTTATTGAACAAATAAGACTTGTTATAGATTATCAGACATTTGTACGTATTTCTAATAATAAAATCTCATTTAGTTGATTAATCAGGTGATATCACACCAGGTCTTTAATCTTACCATACTTCCAATATTAATTATTTACAAATTACAGAAGATTACTATTTTTTTTAGTCTCTTTTTCGAATATCCGTTAACTAAGGTACTTCTAAAATTCTTGTATTCTATACAAACATTCTAAATTAAGAAATTGTGTTTATTATTAATTTTGTGTATGTAATATAGTTGTTCAAAATAAATATAATTTTGTGGAAAACACATGCTCCCTATAGAATACGGATTAAAAAAGAATTACATTTATAAACATTATGTTACACTAGGGTTAATAAATATATTTATTTTGATTTTTACTTTTTATTGACATTACTTGGTGGAATTCCATGATTAAATTTCTAATATATAACAAATTAAAGTTAAATAAAAAATACTTGGTAAAAAATTGTTTGATTTACAAATACAGGCGTTTTGCTAAAACTCACAATAAAATTACCAAATGCATTATCTACGGTTCTCGATGACAACTAACTAAATGCACTGTCATTTGGTTTACACAGATTGATTATATATAGAAAATTAAAACAAAGCTCCTAGGCTATGTAGTCAGTCTAAATTTTCAAAGGATTATCCAATTTTCCAAGGATATCCAAATGTTTCTGCCTTCTACTCTGACTCTACGACTGCGACTTCAACTCCACTTCGATTCCGACTCTTACTTTGACATCTAAGACTTCGTCTCCGATTCCGACTTTGAAGTTGACTTCTACTCTGCCTTTATCTCAGAAATCAGCTCCATCTCCGACTCCACGACTTAATCTCTACAACTTCGTCCAATTCACGGTCCTGCAAAATCCAACAAAAAACCTGCAGAAAACAATCCAAAAAGATTATTTCGAATGAACCGGATTGCAGTAATTCGTTCATTTTTGTTTTTGTTTCATAGTTAACGAATTAAAATAATATTAGGGCACATGGGAACGGAAACGATGACCGGACTACAAATTGACAGAGACACGCAATTTCGTGGACAATTGGAACATTTTTTATTCTTTTCCGTATAATTCACCTGCCAGTGTCATCAAGCGTTGCTTATGATTTCACGATATTTTCTCATGATTTGCTTTGTTTTTTTTGTTTATTTAGTTCATTGTTACATTCTATTTTATTTTTCCTTATTATTTCGAATTGTCAATGGGATACAGTAATTTGAATCAGTTTATAGTTTTGCTCAGGATGTGTGATTTTAACGTATTAAAGCTCATTATTTGTATAATACGTATTCTTTTACATAATACCTATTGTAACCTGCAATACCCTTATATAAATGCAGTATTCCTTCGGAACACAACAAACACAAACGGAAACAAAATTCCGACTCTTTAACTCCTGTATTGTGCCGGTGCTCCTTTACGGATGTGAATCCTGGCACCTCACAAAAGCTCAGAATACTCGCTTGTTGAGTTTTGAGAACAATCGTCTGAGAAGGATACCAGGCATTAGATGGTTTGACTTCATAACCAACGCTGAAGTTCAGGAACGGACGCAGCAACCTCAAATACCTGAAGTCGTGAAGTCACGGCGGTGGACCTGGCTTGGGCATGTACTCCGGATGCCTCGAGAGAGCCTGAACCCGTGCTGCCTCTTCTTTACGCCTGCCAGATTCCGCCGTCCTGGTAGACCGTCGACGTCGATGACCATCATCGGCGGAGCTGATAGATGCGGGCCTGACGTGGGAGGAGGCGACAGAGCTGGCTGGCGATAGGGTCTTCTGAAGGATCTAGTGATGTCCACATGCAACACATAGGAGTGAACGTGGTGAAAGAAGAAGAAGATTCCTTTGAAAATATCGCAAAATCTTTGAGAACATAGTTTTATTAATCAGTTGATTAGGTTATATAAAAAATATATTGAGCTTACGATGACGTCATTATGAGATTTCGCATAAGTGCCAAAACATGAATAAACTGATTGACTAGTATTGACCAATATTGGACTGATGATTTTGTTTTTTTTTTATTTTGCATACATTCAATTATTGAATTACAATGAGTGGTAGATATTCGTTTTATGTATATGATTTTAAGTAGTCAAAGTTTCGTTCCTATTTGGGTACAATTTTACAAAACAACGTAAAATATTTTTAAGAAAATAACGTATAACTTGAAAATAATCTAAATTATTTACACGAAGTTCACATGGTCCGCCTCGTAGCATAGTGGTAGCGCTTTTGACTACCGTGCCGCCGGTCGCCGGTTCGATCCTCGTAGGGGATCAACATGAAATATTTATTTACACGTGATTTTAATGTGTTATACCTTCGACTGAAAGCGTTAGACTGATCATCTTACTTTCATGTAAATGATCAAGATACAATGCACTTGGTGTACCAATGCAGTGCCCTATGCACCATTGTGTATGGATAAGGAAAAGTAGTAGTAGTAGTAGCTTACATCGGGTGCATGAGACAAAATTATAATATGACTTATTAAAAAATATTGTCTTGAATAAAATTCACCCAAAAAGAGAATAAAGACCAACTGAAATCAGGAATCTAGTAAAAATCCACAGATGTTCCTCTCCCTATTCTTAAAAACTGTAACTAATAAGCCAATATTGTATAAAATAAGATGTAAATGTTTCAACGCCACAGTTTGATAATGGCCTTACAAGGCGAAACAATTGTCACTAACTTGATAATAAAATCACGTAGAACCAAAAAAATCGTTTTTGATTTTAACATAAGATATTATGGAGTTCTACAAAATAAATGCCATATCAATCAATAAAAAATATTGTCTTTAAGGATACTTATTCCATATTTATCATATCTGTTTCCATATTATATTTGTATTACACCTTGGCAGAGGCATACTAAAATACTAATATCGTTTGTGAGCAAGGTCGCACCTTTGCCAGGGTAAAGGTTAGGATATATATGGTGTAAGTTATTGCCTCACCTCACTTAGGTCCCAGGAAAAGATAAAATTATGAATATAGGAATATCATTTTCTCGCTTCAAAATGGAGGCGAGAAAAAAATGCAAATGGAAGCGCTAAAACCACGTGACTTTCCTCATTATTAATATGATTTAATTAATTTAAACCACCTCAACTGTCCAGGAAGCTCAATAACAGGGGGAAAAAAGCAATTAAGTTGCTTCACAAGGCTTCAAAAAAATAATTTTTGATTTTTGGATTGTCACCGGGAACCGAACCCTTAACATTGGTGTATCTACCTAGCGAAGTATTTCTTCAATATTTAACACATGAAAACATCAGTATAACGCTTTTGTGCCAGTTTAATGTTTCATATATCGTGTAACGTGGAGGGTGGAGGCTTACCTGATTGGCTCCACAACCTCATACGCTCACCTGCATAGCTCAATCAGTTAGCAAAAGACTCACGAAAATTTATAAAAGTAAGCAAGGATTGAAATACCACAGCGTTCAGAATATAAATAAAACAAAGCTATAGAAATTCAATGTGTGTAAATTAAAATATAAATATGTTTTCCATGTATCGTCATTGTGCAGTGTCCACATCAGGACCTGCACGAGGTGAAGCTTTGTTAATTAGTCCTTTGAGGCATCAAATTGTAAATATATCCTCACACGTGGTCCAGAATTTCACGCGTGAGCGATGACGGATATGGGATAATATCTGCGTTCCGTGATGTACCGGTCAGCGTGTGACACTCGGCAACTAGCTGATAACTAGACACGGATCAGTGTCTAGGCCATTTTTAATTTATAATATTCTAATATTATGTCAGGAGTAAGGAAGTAATATAAAGGGGAGGGAATTAGACCTGAAAAGATTAAAGTGACTGGGCTGTAGTACGTAGTTTTGATTCGGGGATGGAAGTTAATGTTAAAAAGCTATAACACTTACGATTACGTCTTCATTCCCCAGGATTTATGCCGGGTCGGCCTGAATAGAAAATAAATGGGCCCGTTCGCCATGACAGTTATTTTTGCAAGAAGGAATCATAGACCAAAAAGCTCAGAACGAGATTTCACTTACCATAGAGCAGATTCTGTGGTAATGAAATAAGGTAGAATAACGGGGTCAAAAGTTAAATTGCTATATTTTTATCAGTTAAAAGGAAGTCAGGAATGTCATTCTTACGAGAGGCGTGAGAATAAACATGACAATACTACCCTTCCTCGATAAACAAAAAAAAGATTTCAAGAAGTTACTATTAGAGATTAGAAGATGAAGTGTTGGAGTGAGAATCAAACATACGTACTACAACAAAAAATATGGGGTTACCAAGTTGTATTAGTAATTTCCTGTGTGCCCTTGGTTCGAAGGTACACAAGGAAATAGTAGAATTCTGAAACATACAAAATTATTACATCACATAGAAATTCTAAAATAAAGTACGTAGATATTTCAGTCACTTGCTTGGACCATCTAGTAATTTGGTTTTGGAGAACTGGCTTCGCTTGGGACATATTCCCACATAGCAAAAACGAGCGCCGAGCAGTTCTTTGTCGAAACATTAAGGTTTAGTAACCTCGACTTCAGAAGCTGTCTTTAACAGAAGTTAACAAAGCGCTCTTTTTGGAGACTACACTCCAGGATTGACTTTATTTCATTATTATATACAAAAACAAGTTAAACAAAGCATTCTGTTTTGAGATGAAAACTCCAGAATGTTTTGGGTTGGCGGACACTTGTCCTCAGTGAATGTGTGCATTTCTAGCACCTAAGATTTAATTATCCTAAATACCACAGCATGACATCACAGCTGTTTCAAAATCTAACATTATGTTTAGTAAACAAAAACTTAGAGAAGTTTTATACACATCGTATAACTATGAACGTACACATTTTTTGTACAAGAAAAAAATTAGGTCAAGCGAAAATCCTTGTTGACAACGTGATACACTACAAGACAAAAACATCATTATCAAGACAAGAATCGCAAGATATAGGAATAGCATATAGCTAACTATCTACACGTTGAAAGGTTTGTGCAAAAAGAAACACAGTAATTTCTATTATCAATTGAAATCATATCACATCAAGGATTGATATTTATTACAGATTAATTTTGCAATTCACACCTCCAGACGTCCCCTTAGCTAGCATTGCAAAATCAAAACTGGGGCAAGAATTTAAATGGAATGTTTTAGGAATGTTTTTTTGAGTATTTATTTATATGATTTATTAAGCAACTGTTTTTCTTTTTGACAACAAGAATCTATGAAAATCTCACCTACTGTCAAGAGTTTCATAGTCCTTTACTAAGGACGGATAATAAAACTTATGAACAATCTGTACTTAACACTACATTAGAGGTAAACAGATTTAAAAGAACATTCATTTTTCTCTTGCAAGTAGAAAATTACAGTTAAAATGTGCTTCGATAAGAATATGATGATTTATTAATATTTAATTTGACAGTTATAAATTTTCATTACATTTTTAACATAATGTTTATTGTGTCGTGAAACTCACAGATTCTAGAGTCTGCATGGTGCACTTGAACAAACACTAGATCAAAGCGACCGAAGTTGATTATTGTTTATTGAATTGACTTGCAAGAAAAAGAATGATGTACTGCCAAAGCAGTTTGTAAAAGAACACAAGTTTCCTTAAGATAAATGTAATTAGGTTCGAGTAAAAATGCTAACTTTTAGCCTAGACGCAAACCTCAAGCTAATTGTGATTGCACACAATCTAATATACTTTTTCTATTCTAGACTGTTTTTACCTGTCTACTGGTATCGCGCAAGTCTTCGGGAACATTGTCAGCCCTCCCTACTACAGAGGCTCTCGTGTAAAGAAGATAGAAATTAACCCCAGAGCGTGGTTATTTCATAGAAAGTTTTCAGAAAAACAAGGCATGCGAATCGCTTCTAGGATCGCACCCTCAAAAATAAGAGATGTCCTGCAACAGAACAAAGAGATACAGAGATACGCGTTTTTCCCTCGCATACCGATCGTATGTACACAAGAAAGAGTAAATTTTCTCGAGCAAAAGCGAGAAAACACACAAAATCGTTTCCAGTGGGAAAACACAAGACTCACAGTACAGTATTACGAACACATAATACAAGATAACAAGGCATTCACCGATTTATATTGAAGCAGGCATCGTGCCCTATGCACCAATACAATGATGAATAAACATTGTCTAGGCATCCGCCTTAAGCGAACAAAAAAAAAAAATTTTCAAAAGAAAAAAAATATTAATTTTTCTAAAGCAAAAGATGATAGTACATGGATGCCCTATGCACCAATGCATATCAACGTATATTTAAGTAGAGTAAAACTTTTCAAAACAAAAGAAATATATTCAAAAAGATTTCCAGGCCATATAAGATTTGCATGTAACACATCGCATGAGTTTAATATTTGAATTGCCATCATTCACAGTGTAATGAAACTATTTTATATTATTCATAAACGCATTCAAAAACCTGTTTATGCTTTAAGGATCAATGAAATATTAAGATTCTAATTTTTTTAGACCTTTTTGCAATGAGTCACGCGTTATGAACGAAAACAGATAAATAAAAGAAACCAATAATTGGATATATTGTCGACGATAGATGTCGCATTAGGTTTTGAGATTTATTTATATTTCAAAATAGTAACCAAGGTTATTACAATTGCATTTTTAGCAAATAAAAGTTGTTAGAAATTTAAAATATATAAGGATATATTAACCAATATATAGAAATACAACTTAGTTTAAATTTGAATATTTAACAAGTGCAATTTACATATATAAATTTATTTTCCGTGAATGGAATTTAAATTTTTAATTACAAAATCGAACCCACACTAGAATCTAGAAACATACATAGATGTCACTTATAAACAAATTATGTTCAGAAAAATATATTTCCTCCATAATGCAACGAAAAGGTTTCGCCAAGCGAAAGTTTGAAAAATTTAAATAAAAATAGCGCCATAAGAAGTCAAAATAAGAAAATAAACGAATTGTTATAATATCCAACCGTACAAACCTGTATAATTTGCTGACGAAGTGTCGTCGGCCGTGGTGGGCGTTCTCAGAGAATTTGTATAATAGTAGCTCCATGTTCCATTTAGTTCCTTCTGATCAGTTAAACTTTCCAATTCCCCGTCTGTAATTTAAAAAAATATCTCAGTTTCCATGCTTTACAAAATGCGATACGTAAGTAGTTTGCCCACTGCGTGCGCTTATACCCTTTGATAAATAAATCTCTAAAAGTCTAATCCTGTATTTATGCGGACTGCTATTAACTTTTAAAATAGCTGTAATTACACCGAATTTGCCTTGATGGTCCGTCCTCGCTGATAATTGTACAACAATACGTTTACACTCCGTGATATGAGCCATTTTTTGCAGAATTAACGTTGTAGGTAGGTAGAATTGGTTAAAAGTTAATTTTACAAGTTTATTTGTAAAATTTACAGGTTAATCATAGAATGATTTTTCCACAATAATCTTCATTAAAAGGGAAGTAACGTTACAGCACAGAACAAGATGTAAGATTCTTTGTTAATCACTCGAAGATTCAAAAAAAAAAATGTTGTTCAGAGTCTTACAATGTTCCAAACACAGTTATTTAACAGTAAAAACTATTCTGCAAAATGATAAGATAATTCAAGCTTCCCTCCCTTACTCAGAATTTAAAATTGATTAGCAAGAAAAAACGAAAATATAACAAAATCAGTTTTCAACAATGAGCGATTTCACCTGATTCTTTGTCTATTAAGTTCTCCTTCTGACTTCTGCATCATTAAGTAGCGTTACAAAACAACATAGTGGCACAGTGTACTCTAGTCCTGTAGATCTGGTTGGCAGCATCAAGTTGCTCATGCCATTACAATTCCGTCTTGGCACGTAGAGAGGTGGGGATTTTTGGGAAGGACGTTGAGATAGAGGTTTTGACATAATATGGGTTAAATTAATAATAATATATTTTTTATTTACATTTTACCGTCTGTGGTGGGATGATTTCAAAGATTATCAAAGAAGTTGATATAGAGAAAAATGGGCGCCAAGTGAGTCAAATGTCATTGACATACAATAAGCAAAGTTAACAGTTAATTATTAAAGACAGGGTGAACTTATTAGGCCCCGCGTTGAACGGTGAAGATTGTAACGTGGAGGGTGGGAGGCTTACCTGATTGGCTCCACAACCTCATACGCTCACCTGCATAGCTCAATCAGTTAGCAAAAGACTCACGAAAATTTATAAAAGTAAGCAAGGATTGAAATACCACAGCGTTCAGAATATAAAATAAAACAAAGCTATAGAAATTCAATGTGTGTAATTAAAATATAAATATGTTTGTTTAAGATGTGTTAAGCACGGTAAGTAGGCACGGTAAGTATATATTTTTAATTTTTGACAAGATATAACAAAGATATAATTGCAAATATAGGTTGAAAACTTAAGTAATGAATCCATCCATCGAATCATTCATACTGGAATTTACAATTAACAAGTTCTACGTCGAAGATTAAAGAAAAAAACAGGCTGTGTTGAGATGAACGAAGTGATTTTGAGGTTAAGAAGTTAATTTTATGTAGAGGTGAAATTTTGAAGAGAGGTGAAGAATCCATGTATCGTCATTGTGCAGTGTCCACATCAGGACCTGCACGAGGTGAAGCTTTGTTAATTAGTCCTTTGAGGCATCAAATTGTAAAATATATCCTCACACGTGGTCCAGAATTTCACGCGTGAGCGATGACGGATATGGGATAATATCTGCGTTCCGTGATGTACCGGTCAGCGTGTGACACTCGGTAACTAGCTGATAACTAGACACGGATCAGTGTCTAGGCCATTTTTAATTTATAATATTCTAATATTATGTCAGGAGTAAGGAAGTAATATAAAGGGAGGGAATTAGACCTGAAAAGATTAAAGTGACTGGGCTGTAGTACGTAGTTTTGATTCGGGGATGGAAGTTAATGTTAAAAAGCTATAACACTTACGATTACGTCTTCATTCCCCAGGATTTATGCGGGTCGGCCTGAATAGAAAATAAATGGGGCCGTTCGCCATGACAGTTATTTTTGCAAGAAGGAATCATAGACCAAAAAGCTCAGAACGAGATTTCACTTACCATAGAGCAGATTCTGTGGTAATGAAATAAGGTAGAATAACGGGGTCAAAAGTTAAATTGCTATATTTTATCAGTTAAAAGGAAGTCAGGAATGTCATTCTTACGAGAGGCGTGAGAATAACATGACAATCGTCGCTGTGAAATCAAACCGGCATTTATGCAGAATGGACATTTTGCACCAGAGAGCTTTAAAATTTTCGCACGAGATTTTGTACTGCTATTCACTGTTAATAAAAAAAATAAAAATCAAAAATACGTGCATGTATAGTGTATAAATTGATCATAAATTTGTTTTTACAAATAATTTCTTAGCTGAGAAAGTGCCGCGGAAAACAGGAAACATAACAATATAAAGGGGGTGTGATCACATCTAGTATCGCACGATAACTTACGGTATTATTTCTGCTTAGTAGGCATTGTACGCGGCCATTTGATAACGTGTGTGCCCGACCATAATGTACAGAGTATAGAGTTATAGGAGAGTTGAGATAATTGTGTTTTCCTTTGGTAATTTTATCTCTCAAAACAAGTTTCCGTGTGAATCCGCTTGCAGATTTCATCGTATGTGCTTTGTTATATGAAGATAAATTGCCTCGCGAGTCTATTAAAATTATTTTAATGTAAGCTTTACTAAATGTAACTTTGATATATTACGTTCACCTTTAAAGGATGCTTTTTATTTGAATTGCATCTTCAAAACGTGGATTGCAAATAATACGAATAAAACTCTATAGGTAACGCAGCATGGTCTATAGAAAAACGCTTTTATTTTTAAATATTTTTACATAAAATAATAATTTTGTACAGGTACTTAAAAGGAACCTAAAAAGAAACATGTGAAAAATAGTAAAAATCGGAGTGCGTTCATGAGAAGATGTATGAATGTGGAGGAAGCAAGGTAAGTATGCCAAGACAGAGTGGTGTGGCGTTCTATCTGTCTGCCGTTTAGAAGAAACGTTGTGATGGTTAGTTAGTTTTTAGTTAGGCATTATAAAATTAGCAGGTGTTTTGTACCTACTTCCTTTATGAACCGGACAATTAGCCACGTGCAACGGCCGCATTGATAAAAATACAAATTGTCGAAAATCTCAATACAAAATTACACTTTGACATAATCGTTAAGGGGCTTAATGCGCCAGAACTACGTGACAAAGGAACGCCCACTTCCTCGGGCGCCTATCAATAAAGAAACCCAAAAATAAGCGTTAAAATAACAGGGTTCTAACGAGCAACGTCCTTTGTCTTAACATTTTTACGAAATTAAAATTCTTAGCATAATTTAAAAAAAATATTTGTGGATTTACACTGTTAAAAAGTCTGGTGACAGATTTCAAAATTAAAATAAAAAATTTTTTTTGTTTAAAATCGTTTAGTTAAAAAAAATACTTTTATTCAGTGGACAATATATAATATTATTTTTAAACAACATTTTTTGAAATGAATACAAATACTTGTAGACAAATTACTGGATTATACCTAGGATAATTACTGGATTATATATTATACTGCCTTACCTACATCTAATAAAAGATGATTGCCAAAAAAAAATGCTTTGCAATCTTCTCAACAGATGACACCAGCATAGAATAATTCTGTAAAGCGGAATGACGAAGACGATTTCAATATGTATAGTTGTTCCAAAATTTGTCATATATGATTATCAGATGATGGGCGGAATGGGGAATGTTGTAGTACGTCAAGTGGCCACTTAAACCAGCCAACAACATGTCATAAGCCCTGTAAACGCCTAGATAACCCACATTCGTTTCCAGAGTTTCTCTGTCTCTGTTGGGATATCAATCATATATAATATGTCTGTCCACATATTTATGTCATGGTTCATTTACATTTTACTTTTTCAAATTAAAAATTATTTTAGTAGTTATTGTAACCATAGTTTATTATGATGGTATCTATAATATCTCTGAATGTGTCAATTTTGACACTATTTTTAAATACTTAATTTTAAAAATAATGATGCACACGAGTTGACTGCGGACCAACAACACTAATCACCATCATCATTTCAAATCCGCTCTCTATGTGGAGCGAGTACACTGCAATTGGTGTAGGTACCAATGCAGTGCCCTATGCAGCATTATGTGTGTATGAGGGAAATTATGTAGAAGGTATTAATGCTATTTTTTAGTACCTAACTATATTTTAAATCAAAGTTTTAATAATCTTAACTATAATGTCTTCTATATTCTGATTAGAAGTTTTATTGTTTATTTTATTATTTTTACGCCCATAGGGCTTTTACATAGACATTTTTAAATGATTACACAGTAAGTAGCTATTCATTACCGCCAGAGATGGCATATAGACACTGTTCCCTAAAATGCACTAGATTTGTGTTGAAAACATCAATATTGTTAGTATAATTGTTAGCCAGTGCGTGCGTTCTTCGTATAGGTGAGTTTGCACTGTAATTTAGTCGATGATTGGCTACAGTAAAATAGTGCATTACTACAGGTAACTCGA
>JAGVSP010002698.1:0-55000 GCA_022494985.1 Micrasema minimum
AAATCCAAAAACGATGGCGAGCCTGAAAAAAAGTTTTATCTACATTATAACTATAATTCGTATGATTTTCTTTATTTTAATGTTTTGGGGGTAGTAAAGTGTTAATGTTTTTGATATTTAATATTGGATTTATTTTAATATTTTAGCGTTTTTTAATAAAGATTTTGTATAATTGATCATTGTTTTCTTTTAATAATCGTTATTTTATATTTAATTGTATCTACTGTTTTGCAATATTAATTTTTAATTGTGTTATTTGATTTGCGTGTACTAAAATTTTGTTTAAAAAATAATTTCAATAGGCATAAAAAGCATTAAGTGCGGTCGATTTGAATAAAAAAAATAAAGAAATATCTCCCTTATTATTTCGCTAACTATTTTAATAGAGGCGAATTTAGGCTTTTTCTGAGATAGTGAATTTGTTTAAATAAAAATATAGATTAAATAATAAAAATTTCGAATATATTTATGTCCAAATGCTTGCACACAAATCTGAAATTTCACCCTTGACTTGTATTTAGGTTATTTTAACAGTGATCAAGGAGCAGATTCCAAGCTCGGGAACTTAACACTTTACATTCTTACATGGTATAATATTGATTATATAGTCGAAAAAATCATTCCCAGACATACATGCGTATAAAACCGAAACATGAAACATTTTTATCATTTACCATTATGGGTCCAACATTCATTAAGAAAGTAACATTTCCATTAGCAATCCAATCGCCATTGTAAGGATCCACTGTAATTTCATAGAAAAAATCTGTAGAATTAATTCTCTTTAGGGCCTTGGCAAAGAGAGTTCGATTCGTAAATTATATCAAAATATAGACCCTGAAACATAAATATCAAATCATGTCCATATTATATAGCACCTTTAAAATTACAGTGAAACTCTTTAAACTACCTTTTACTTTCGAAAAAAAAAATTACCTTTCCCTTTCAAAGTTTTATTACGTTATGTGTATAAGAAATAATATTGGGTGGGAGGTGGGATACATATTATTTCATAAATTAATTACGCTACTTTCTCGAATGTAATTATTGGTGGAGGAAGACTGAAAAGATAACTGAATAATAAATTACCCATTAAGGGAATATTACGGAACATGATAATTTAAAAAAAAAACATTAATGTTTAATAATAAATATAAAAATAAATTGTAGCATGTTTATTGTTTATTAAGATTTTCATCAATGGATGGACTTATTGTGCCTAATATTTTACCTATGGACTTAAAAACACCTACAAATATTAACAAAAATGTTATCTCTTTGAAGATTTGGCTGGGAGAGAGAACTATCTTATATTGATGTTGTCATTATTTTATGTTTCTAGTTCTTTGTTTTTCTCTTGTCTCTTAAATATTGAATTTTTATTTGCACTCTAAACTGCTAGATATATATTTTTTGCACCCGATGATAAACTGTAAGAACTACAGTTTATCGGGACAGAATTGTTTTTTTTAAGTTGTTTAATTTTAAGGATTTTTATTGTAAATAAAATAAAATAAATAAATAATTTGTTAACAAGCAAAGGGCATATTTTTACAATTAATTATTCTTATTTATCCTAAATGGATAAGTGTTTAAATAGTGTACACATTTTTAAAAATTAAAAAAATTGTTTTAACAAAAATGGAGCTTAATGTTAATAGGCGACGACTATTCTTACCCAATTGTCCAGAAAACCACAAGCAGACATCCTGACACCTAAAATAAGTAACGCAACGTGTGTGTACTTCAACATTTTACCTTCTATTGAGTGGATGAAAGTCATAATCTTTTTCATGAATGTC
Organism: Micrasema minimum; assembly: GCA_022494985.1. Lineage (NCBI taxonomy): Eukaryota > Metazoa > Arthropoda > Insecta > Trichoptera > Brachycentridae > Micrasema > Micrasema minimum. The sequence goes on from JAGVSP010002698.1 coordinate 1,803, forward strand.
TTTTTTTTATCAACGAAATCATGATTTGGCAGTCCACGGGAAAAATTGACCAAATTAAAATGGCACTTCCTGAGTTAGGCCTTGTTTAGATGGGAACATAGTTCGCGGTTTTGATTTGGCACCATTCTGACGCGCAAACAAGAATGAAGATTTTTTTACTGTGAATCCGGTGACGTCACTGATTGCACATCCATTTCACAAAACCCAAAGCTTAAATTATTGTATATAGCTTATTAATTATCTTTTGACTGATTTTTTTCGAAGTCACAAAAAATATTATAAACCTATTCTGGCTTTGACACGATAACGATATATAAAATGCGCAGTTGTAGCCTAATTTCTCTGTTAATGGAGAAAAATATAACAGAAAATCACAAGAAAAATATAACATTAATAAGTGAGATACGAGAAGTTTTACAGTTTAGGTTTCGTATTAAACATCATTTTGAGTGTGTCCAAATACTATTGTGGACAAAAACTGGATTTCAACCATTACGGGCTAACATTAAATTACAATTATTGACATCTCAACAACAAAGACGAGAAGCTTAAAAGGAAATACGGCTGTATTAAGTGGCTAATCGATGTATTACAACGTTCTCCATATCGCCTAGTATTTGATATCCATATCTGCCAATGATCAGAACTCGTATTATAGGTATATGGTGAAAATTATCAAACACATAAAGTGGTTACTTAACCCAGCCAATGACAGGTCATAAGCCCTGTAAACGCCTTGATTTCCATATCCCTTCCAAACATCTCGTCTTTGTTGATGAGATGTTAATTGTAATTTTAGCTTTTGTAATTAAGTATTTTCAATATAAAGTGGCCATATAATCAAACTGGTAAAAAGTAAATCGTTGTTTGATAAGTTTTTTGCTGCACGATAATAGTATTTTGATGATGATATTAATTATTCTCTGAGCATTATTTCGGCAATTATTTTATTTTTAAATATTTTATTTTTATTGATTTACCTCACCAGGCTAGGAGTTCTAATAACAGAGGGGAACAACGTCGCAAATACCCAGGCTTGAGAAAAAATTACTTTTGATTTTTTTCAATCAATAATATGTCGCGTGCCACATGCCATGGAAATAAAAATGCATCAAATGTTTGTGGAACTTCAGATTTTTAATATGAATAAAGCATTATTAAGTACCTACTGATTAATGGCAAAATAAAAGAAGTAAATTAAAAATTGGCTTAATACAAAAAAATGTAGAACACTCAAAACTTCATTATTAGTGAGATTTTGTTGTTGGATGTTAGATGCCAATTTTTTTATATATTCTTTTCATAGCTGGTGGCTTTTAATAGAATACAAGCAGTAGTACTTTCGTGTGTTAGTCCACTTCTTACGTCTTATTTAACCCTTAAAGTACTGTGTTTGAAACGATCCACGGCATCTGGTAATGTAACTTCGGGTTTCCCATACAAAATGTTGATTCATAATTTTTAAATGGTATTTAATGGATAATCAATGTGTAGTTAGTACTTATCTCTGTTTGTCATAATAACTCATTACAAAAAAAAAACATGTGTGCAGTTCACACCAGGTAGAAGTGAAACCTTAATAAAAACTAAGCTGAGAGAGAATGAGATAAATGCAGTATCAGGAGTGGGATAATTATAGGATTTATTTATTATAAATATTTGTACCCAGTTGGTACATTTTTTTCATTTTATTATCCATGTCTTCAATTTCTACAAGTGATACGAGCGGCTTATGATAACTAAAGTATGAGATAAAAAGTTTTTGTTTCGATTTTATCAATATATCTGTGAAATACCGCGTCATGTCAAGGCGCCTTCTCCCTCGGTTTTGCTACAAAATTTTGAGAGTCGAATCTACCTCTTCAGATACATGAATAGAACAAATTCTGATTTATTGCCTAGGACCTCCACATTAAAGAAATTATAAGGGGTGCCGGCGATCAACTGGTAGATGTATCTGATGAGGTAGATGGAACTACTGCCAGCGGCGGAAACTGTGTTCTATCTCATTCTCTCGCAGGCAAAATCCCATAGATCTAAATGTTTGTCTCTTTTTAGTGTCGCCTTTTCGTTTCATAGAGTTTTCAATCACTCTCAACGATTCTAAAGAAGTTTTCACTTCAAAATAAAGTTAAAAAACGCATTTAAAAAATCATTAAGTCCTATGTTACTGCAAAATACACAATGTTCGTATGAAATTTCTTAATCATGCAGGCTAAAAATATTGTTTAATTAATTATTTACAATTCTATTATGTCTCAAATATTTTTTTTCCGGTGAAAAAAGGTCTGATGGAAGATTAGCGAAAATGCCACTGTTATATTTTGATTTTTTACGGAGATATTAATTTTTAATAGAGTTCTTTGAAGAAAATGATGATTCACAGGAATAAGTCAACAAAAAAATTGACAAAATGCCCATTGATTGCTATTTTTTTAAGATAAGAATTTTTTCTGGGATGGATTGCCAAGTTGTAAGTAGGTACCTACTTCATTTTCGGCATTACTCTGGACTGGTCCAACGAATCGATCTCGCTCAATTTCTTCCAAAATAATTCTTAAATCTTTAAATTTTTGTGTCCATATCGAACTCGACTGGTAATCTACCAATTCCATTTCAAAATCATCTAATTCCATGAATTCAACCATTGTTAGATTTAATTGTTGATATTTTTTTTACTATTTCTAAAACTTTTTTGAATTTTTTGTATTTTACTTATATTTTTTTCTCTTCGTTCGCGTGCCATGCAAAATCGTCTCGCGTGCCACCTTTGTCATGCGTGCCATAAGTTCGCCATCCACGTCAAAAGGCCAAATGGAACTTATCCGCATCTGCCTGAGATTGATGAGAAAACCACGGAAAACTCATCATGGAGAAGGTCGACTATTGATGGACATCAACAGTCTTCCGATCAACTTGAAAAGTGCTGGGCATTTTATATCCTATTTTTATTTATTTCATCAATTTCATTCACTACCTTTATTAAATTTGTCCCATAATATAATATCATAATACAATATGACCTTCATAAGCCCTGTAAACGCCTAATTATCCATAATCCCTTCCAAACTTCTCGTCTCTGTTGAGATGTCAAATTGTAATTATTAGCCCGTAATGGGTGAAATCCAGTTTTTGTCTACAAGTATTTGGACACACTCAAAATGTTGTTTATAATATCATAATATTTATTTATTTAAAATTATATGCCTAAAAACTTACTTTTACAGGTGACTCAATTCTTAAGGCGATCCATCCAGCGCGGAGCAAAAAACGGCAGTTCTCAAACTAAGCTTTAGAGTCCAATAATAAGCTTAACATAAAATTTTGAAAACCATAGAAAAGATTGAACATTTATCTAGTTGGTTCATAAAATAAAAATATTTAAAAAAAAAATATTTTACTAAAAACTTGCAAGGAAAAGTGCATTTTTTCAACATTTTCAACACAAAGTTTTAGTAACTAGATATTATATTCTAATCTTTTTAATTATAGTTATTTAGAGATCAATTATTGTTCTCATTGGAGGATGAGTTCGTTTTTTTTTTAAAGTATCTGATTTTCGTAAAATAAAATTGTTTCAGAGTCCATTTCGAATGAAATTGTTGAAACTTAATCGCTCTTTCTTATACACATTACTTTTAAAAATGTTTTTTTTTTTACATTTCTATATACAACACGTATTTTTCAATTAAGTGCTTTTTTTTTCTTTAAAAATTGCTAAAATATGATTGCAATTAATATTATAAAATCATGTATTTTCATTGAAAATCAATCATATACAAAGCGTACGTTTTGAAAATTTGAAATCAGTTCTGAAATCATGTTTGGCTGGATGGATCGCCTCAAATTTTAGGAATGATTGAATAGAAAACTACAAAAACGGGACATAGCATCGATCATCCGAAAAACTTAACCCTTAACACTTAACGATACCCACCCTTAGGCTAAGTATATACTATGTTCGCGCACCTAATGCGCACAGTTGCAGGAGCGCGGAGCGCAGTAGGTTTTTTTTATATCTTTTTATTTATTTAATATTTATTGAATACATTATCGAATCAAATTTACAAAGCCTAATATCACAATAATTTATACAATATAACCATAACGCTATACCTCACCAATAAAAAAGACAAGCTCTTGTGCTTGGTGAGGGAGGTTACTCTAAAATATACATAATATAGGTAGTAATCATAGTAAGGTAAATATAGGTAGTATAAGGTATAATAGTAAAGTCCCCCCAATATAAAGGGTAGAATCTCCCTCCCCTAGTTAGTTCGATCTGGCCTTCGGGTACTAACTGAACTAGTTCGCAAGAACATATAAGGACTCTCTGGTCGAGCTAGCTTGCTAGTTCCCAGGGTTGGACTTCCGGAGTTGCAGCACGGTCTCCTCCAAGCCGCCTAGCCTTTGTGCTTTGTGCAGCTAATTGCGCCGCTCTGCGCTGCCGCTCTGCGCTGCCGCTCTGCGCTGCCGCTCTGCGCTGCCGCTCTGCGCTGCCGCTCTGCGCTGCCGCTCTGCGCTGCCGCTCTGCGCTGCCGCCGCTCTGCTGCCGCTCTGCGCTGCTGCTGCGCTGCCCCTGAGCCGCCGCTCTGCGCCGCCGCTCTGAGCCGCCGCTCTGCGCGCCGCTCTGAGCCGCCGCTCTGAGCCGCCGCTCTGCGCGCCGCTCTGAGCCGCCGCTCTGCGCCGCCGCTCTGAGCCGCCGCTCTGAGCGCCGCTCTGAGCCGCCGCTCTGAGCCGCCGCTCTGCGCTGAGCCGCCGCTCTGCACGCCGCCTGAGCCGCCGCTCTGAGCCGCTGCCCTGAGCCGCCGCTCTGCGCGCTGCCCTGAGCCGCCGCTCTGCGCGCTGCCCTGAGCCGCCGCGCTGCGCCGCCGCTCTGCACGCTGCCCTGAGCCGCCGCTCTGCACGCGCCCTGAGCTGCCGCGCCGCGCTGCCCCGCCGCCGCCCTGCGCCGCCGCCGCGCCGCTGCCCTGAGCCGAGCCGCCGCTCTGCCGCCGCCCTGAGCCCGCTCTGCGCGCTGCCCTGAGCGCCGCCCGTGCCGCCGCCCCTGCCGCCGCCGCCCCTGCCGCCCGCTGCGCCGCCGCCCTGCGCCGCCGCTGCTGCGCGCCGCCGCCCTGCCGCCGCGCCTGCCGCTGCGCCTGCACCGCCGCGCTGCCGCCGCTGCCGCCCGCCGCCGCTGCTCTGCGCCGCCCTGCCGCCGCCCTGTGCCGCCGCCTGCGCCGCCCCTGCTCCGCCCCGCGCCCTGCGCCGCCGCCCTGCGCCCGCGCCCTGCCGCCGCCCGCCGCCCCTGCGCCGCCGCTGCTCTGCGCTGCGCGCGCCGCCCTGCACCGCTGCCCCTGCGCCGCCGCTGCTCTGCGCGCCGCCCTGCACCGCTGCCCTGTGCCGCCGCCCTGCCACGCCGCGCCACGGCCTGCGCCGCTGCCCCTGCGCCGCCGCTCCTGCGACGCCGCTGCTCTGCGCGCCGTCCTGTGCCTTCACTCAATAAACTGTACAACGTGAGACTGTGTTTCATTGGGCGCCACCCTCCTCCAATTGACCCTGTATCAATTGGCGCCCAACGTGAAATGCCGCGTCAGTAACGCCCAACTACTGACTGCCCTATGGGAAAGGCATATTGAGGAACGAACCCTCAACCTCAACAGTGTCAATTGGAGAAGAAATGCCAATCACAAGGAGCACGTCCTCCAGCATGGAGAACATTGCGCGTGCTGACTTGCGTAGTCAGGCACCTGAAACCACTCCGAGCCCGCCTCCATCCGTCGACCAACAAATGGAGAAAATGAAAGAGCAGATGGCATTAATGCTTACAGAGGCCGTCAAAGTAGTGACCGCCACACCACAAAGAAACCAGCATAGTGAATTGACTGTCCAATTCTCCGGCAAGTTAGAAGAATCGCGCCTAAAACGTTCATCTCACGATGTGAGAATCACTTTGCCAAATTGACGACCCATGAAGAGACAAGGTCGATATTGCCGCCACCAGACTTCGAGGAGAAGCTGCTTCATGGTGGAGCTACTACTCCAACCGCAAGCACGATTGGAGTTCTTTCTGCGCCCTTTTAAACCGCCAGTATGACGGCCCAGAAAGGGAACTAACTATGCTGGGTATAATTTATACCAGACCCCAGCAACAAAATGAATCGGCGTATGATTTCCTTTCGAATAAAATTCGGCTTTTTAAGAGACTGCATCCAGAAAAAGACATATCGGAACTGGATAAATATGTCCAAGGCTTTAAGCCAAATGCTTCCCTCCGTTCCCAGATTTACAGAGAGAACTATGAGGGATCTGGAGCAGGCGACCTTGGAATATATAAACGTGAGGGCTCCACAACAGCCAAGATACCCTAATGGGGAATACCGGATGACCATAGGCTGTACAATCCATCGGCCCAGCCAAAGAACTACCAACATCATCGGGCTTCTGAAAACCGTGGCAATAGGCGCCAGTCTCCCAACAGGAGACGAGAAAATGGAAACAGAAGGAATCAGGACAGGTACCAGTCCCCCGATAGAAGGGTACAGGTCTCCCGATAGGTCAGAGAACTGGAATCAGGGAAACGATCGACGCCCGGGATGGCGACAGTAAATCATCTCGGGCGTATCAGAAAACAGGTGTCGTTTGAGGACAACATAGAGTGTCATACATCAGGAGACGCTAATCTACCAAGAATCCCAATAACGCTTTACGGACAGCGGATTCAAGCCCTCGTTGACTCCGCTTGTTCATACAGTTTGATCAGAAGGATCCCCACAGACGCAGTAAGGGAAAACATCTCTAACATCAGACACCTTCAGCTTGCAAACCAAGAAGGAAGAGTAGATATAAGTGGTAAATCTACTATCCCGTTCAGTATCTTGGACCAAGGATTCAAATGGAAATTTATGGAGGTAAAGGACCTTAGAGAGGAACTTATCCTAGGTCAAGACTGGCTTAGAGAAGTGCAAGCTGGGATCGATTTCATGCGTAATTGCCTCAACTTTGGGAAGGAAGAAAGGTCATGCGTTCACTTTACACCAGAGCGGAGGCGTATTGCTTCTTCAGGAACGCGACCAGATACAAGCAATATTCAAGCACCTCAGAAATCCGAATTCGATGCGATAATCGATGAATACATGGAAGTGTTTGAGCCATTAACGGGTCCAGCCCGTCTTCCACCACATAGGATAAAATTAATCGATCAACGCCCTATCAGGATCCCTCCCCATCGGTTATCCGATGAAAAGAAGAGGGACCTTTATCTACAATTGGAAGGGATGCTTGCTGATGGCGTCATTGAAGCAAGTCGTTCTCCGTACAGTTTTCCAGTTGTTATGGCTGCACGAAAAGGCAAAGATAAACGTCTGTTTTGTGTGGACTATAGAAAACTAAATGCCGTAACCGAAGGGGAAGCAACACCATTACCACTCATCCACGAAACCCTCAAAGACTTGAGCACGGCTTCAATATTTTCCGTACTCGACTTAAAGAGCGGGTACTGGCAAGTACCCATGGCCGTAGAAGACAAAGCTAAGACTGCATTCACGACTCCGGATGGAGGTTGTTACCAGTTTAACGTGATGCCATTTGGACTCAAGGGTGCCCCAGGAACGTTCCAGCGGATAATGAGCCAATCTGTTCTCGCAGGATATCTACGAGAATTTGTGTCATGGTGTATCTGGACGATATCATCATATTTTCGAAGACCCCCGAAGACCACGCACGCCACCTACGTCTCGTTTTCGAGAGACTAGCGACATTTGGACTGAAATGTGCACCTGAGAAATGCAACATAGGCACCTCAGTTATATCATACCTCGGCCACATTGTCGGTGCCAAGGGAAAACACCCCACAAGTACCCCATGAAAGGGCTATTATGGACGCTGAAATACCAAGATCAAGGAAGGAACTACGAAGTTTCCTAGGCGTTTGCAACTGGCTTCGGGAGTACATACCCAACTTTGCTGAAATTGCAGCGCCCCTTACAAATTTGATGGGGAGCAAGAAGCTTTCAGATGGTCGACTGAGGCAGAAGCCTCCATGGAAGCAATAAAAGAGGCGGTTCGGCAACCCCTAGAGCTAGCACGGCCTGATTTTACAAAGCAGTTCGTACTGCAGACGGATGCTAGCAAGATAGGACTGGCAGCTGTGCTTTACCAAGAAAACCAGATGGATCAAGATCAGTGATTTCGTACGCTAGTGCACGACTTTCAAAAAGCGGAACAAAACTACCACAGCAACGAGCAGGAAGCATTGGCAGCAATTTGGGCCATCAAGAAGTATCGCCCATATCTTGAGGGTAAACATTTTCGTCTGAGGACAGACAATAAAGCACTCACCTGGCTCAATCAAGCTAAAGACGAGAGAGCTAAACTTACCAGGTGGGCTCTGTTACTACAGGAATTTGACTTCACGGTAGAACATTGTCCGGAAGGGAAAACGAATTTCCGGATGCACTGTCAAGAAGCCCGGGAGGTGCAGTTGTGCCGGATAGTTTCACAGATCCTAGCCGGGCTGAGTATCCAGACGTCAGCGGCCCATCTGTTTCCCATATCGAATCTGATACGAATACAGAGAGATCTCTCGGAACTGAGATCAAAGAGCATCAATCTAGCGACGCTCATATCCAAGACCAACTACACCGATGGATAACACTCAACAACTGTGATATCATCAACAAAGTGAGCGACGTCCGATTCTACGAGACCTACAAGGTAGAAGATGGAATCCTCTTCAGGAAGAGAAGTGGACACCCTGTTCAACTCTGCGTTCCTGAGGTGATAGTCTCTAGAGTTTTGAGAGACTACCACGATAATGCGGTGCATCCCGGAGCCGATGAAACCATAAGATCTGTACAACAACACTTCTACTGGCCAGGAATGCATGGAAACAATAAGGGATTATGTTAGGAATTGCTTGGCCTGCGCATATTCCAAGAGTGGACCAAATCGTCCAGCTGCGCCACAAGGTGCCACACAACCCTCCAAACCATTCGAGGTAGTAGTAGCTGCCGATATAATGGGACCTTATCCAACAACGAGAAAGGGAAATAAATTTATATTCGTAGTTACCGACCTCTTTACCAGATGGGTGGAAGCCTTCCCGATAAAAAGTAGCAAGGCAAAGGTCCTCTCATCAAAATTATGGAAAAGGAAGTGTTCCAACGATATGGATATCCAAAGGCGATATTGACGGATAACGGACGTCAATTCATCCACCGGGAGTGGAATGCAGCAGTCGAGAGATGGCGTTGTAACCACTGGACAACAGCCACCTACCACCCTCGAGCCAACCCTACGGAGAGACGTAACCAAGAAATCAAGAAAGGCCTGAGGATCCTTTTAAGAGACCTTCCTCACCATGAATGGGAGGAAAAGCTGCCTGCTGTTCTGATTGCAGCACGCAGCCGGCAGAATCAGGCATCGGGAGCAACTCCTAGTAAAGCTCTTTTGGGCTATGATATCCCCAAAACCAGGGGAGTGGGAAGTAGAAAGAAACAGTATGAGCCTAGACCTCGCTGATGCTCCTCAAAATCGCATTCGAGATGCTTCTGATGAAGCAATCCGAATTCATCAAAGAACGTACCAGGAAAGGTACGCCCCTAGAGAAGAAGTGCCCAGTAAATATAAAACCGGAGACCAAGTACTACAACGCGAGCACCCGCTTACCGGAGCACCAGCCGGAAGTTTTGCAGGGTTTCTCACCAAAAATGGAGCGGCCCGCATACAATACTCACGCCAACAGGCCGAGGACACGTCTACTGGATAGACAAGAGGGAAAACCCGTGAAGGTTCACGCCGACAATTGAAATTTTCACCGGTCCAACCAGAGGTTGAAGAAAGCGCTACTTTGAACCAAGAAGCCGGGAGGATTGATACACCCACAAATTGTTGGGTCAAAGTACCGCTTGGTACTTGCGCCGCTAGATGGCGCCAATGTAATTCTCAGGACGCTTACGAAAGAATACACAACCCCAATATAAGGGTAGAATCTCCCTCCCCTAGTTAGTTCGATCTGGCCTTCGGGTACTAACTGAACTAGTTCGCAAGAACATATAAGGACTCTCTGGTCGAGCTAGCTTGCTAGTTCCCAGGGTTGGACTTCCGGAGTTGCAGCACGGTCTCCTCCAAGCCGCCTAGCCTTTGTGCTTTGTGCAGCTAATTGCGCCGCTCTGCGCGCCGCTCTGCGCTGCCGCTCTGCGCTGCCGCTCTGCGCTGCCGCTCGCTCTGCGCTGCCGCTCTGCGCTGCCGCTCTGCGCTGCCGCTGCGCTGAGCCGCGCTCTGCGCTGCCGCTCTGCGCCGCCGCTCTGAGCCGCCGCCTGAGCCGCCGCCGCCGCTCTGAGCCGCCGCCGCTCTGAGCCGCCGCTCTGAGCCGCCGCTCTGAGCCGCCGCTCTGAGCCGCCGCTCTGAGCCGCCGCTCTGCGCGCTGCCCTGAGCCGCCGCTCTCTGCGCTGCCCTGAGCCGCCGCTCTGCGCTGCCGCTGAGCCGCCGCTCTGAGCCGCCGCTCTGCGCGCCGCTCTGCGCTGCCCTGAGCCGCCGCTCTGCGCGCTGCCCTGAGCCGCCGCTCTGCACGCTGCCCTGAGCCGCCGCTCTGCACGCTGCCCTGAGCCGCCGCTCTGAGCGCGCCTGAGCCGCCCTGAGCACGCCGCTCTGAGCCGCCGCTCTGCGCGCTGCCTGAGCCGCCGCTCTGCACGCTGCCCTGAGCCGCCGCTCTGCACGCTGCCTGAGCGCGCGCTCTGCACGCTGCCCTGAGCCGCCGCCGTGCCTGCACGCTGCCCTGAGCCGCCGCCTGCGCCGCTGCCCGCCGCCGCTTTGCGCGCCGCCCCCGCCGCCGCCCGTGCCGCCGCCCCGTGCCGCCGCCCGCTTGCGCTGCGCGCCCCGTGCCGCCGCCCTGTGCCGCCGCCCCCTGCGCCGCCGCCCCTGCCGCCGCCCCTGCCGCCGCCCGCCGCCGCTGCCCTGCACCGCCGCCCCTGCACCGCTGCCCCTGCGCCGCCCGCCGCTGCCCCTGCGCGCCGCTGCTCTGCGCGCCGCCCTGCACCGCTGCCCTGTGCCGCCGCCCTGCCACACGCCGCGCCACGGCCTGCGCCGCTGCCCCTGCGCCGCCGCTCCTGCGACGCCGCTGCTCTGCGCGCCGTCCTGTGCCTTCACTCAATAAACTGTACAACGTGGGACTGTGTTTCATTGGGCGCCACCCTCCTCCAATTGACTTATATAATCAATGATATTTGTGTTGCGAATATTTTTAAAATATTTATTTTATATTCGAACAAATTAATTTTACAAAAGCTTATGACATTAATTATATAATATTATCATAACGCTATACCTCACAAATAAAAAAGACAAGCTCTTGTGCTTGGTGAGGGATATGGTTGATAATTTTGCCAGAAGGCCTATATCCAGCATCCATGGCTGATTATTGAACAATAAGAAAAAAAATGGGAGATACCATTGTACAAAAGTGTTTTAATACATTTATTAATGTTTAATTATTTCTCCATAATGTTTAAAATTGTATCCAAGTTTAGTTAAAATGGATCGCGTTTCATTCTTTCTTGCCATGTGAAGTACACTATCGAAACAGACAATGTTAGTCGTGGCTGTGTAGAAATATGTTCTCGATCTGAATCTTCCATAAAATGAGCCCTCCTGTGCAAAAGTCCGGCCTTCTGACATAAGGTTAATATTCTCGAATTTTATGAAACCCTGAAAAACACAAAATACTGCAGTATAATTTGTATCTATGTGGTATCGCCAGCGTAATTTAATTAATTAATTAATAAATATTTTTAATGTTGTAAAATTAATTTATTTTCTCAATAATTACTGTTGCGTAATACATTTCGATGAAAATGTTGTCATTTTAAAAATGAATTTTTTTTTATTTTTCATGGTGAAATACTCCGCAAGGACAACAAAAGAGCTATTTGTGGGGAATACGCTGATTCTATGTGTAATAGCTTTCTTTTCTTTTATACATATATAGTTTCATAATTTATTGTTGTGTTTGCGTTATTAAATACCTACACTACTTTTATTTTATTGGTTGGTTGGAATTTGGAAGATATTTCCACTCACTAGGAAATAAACTTGCCTATGTATACCATATTCAACAACGATAAATAATACATATTTTTTAAATGCAAAGTGGCTAATAGTACAGAGTGCAGCAGATACAGTAAAATTATAATATGCTAAGGCAATAAAAAATTAAATGAATATCTTCTATTTAAATATCTTTGAGAATTAGTATAAAAATGTATAATCTGCCTTATTAGTAGTGTTACTTACCACTTTCATATGACAATTAGAATCACAGAATCTACCGTACACATGTTGAAACATTTTATATTCACAAATATCATTTGTGTTGTACGTTGTGCCCAATAAAAATCTATTGCCATTCCATTTCCAATAACGATGACGAGCCTGAAAAAGTTTTATCTGTACAGGGTGTAACAAAACTCGATGTACAAGCGGGAAACCAGTGAATCTACGTCATATCTGGAGTCGACTACGTGATTTTAAAATTATTTGACCAATAGTTTTCTAGCAAATTGAGTACGAATTTTTTTTCGATAAATTTTTGCAAATTGTTTTCAAATTTCATTTATTTTTTGTCAAATTAATGGTATTTAATAAGCATAAAAAAATAAAAAAATCGCACCTCAGATTAAGTAAAATTGCTATAACTAATAAAAGCTTTTATGAGATTTTTCAAGCTCAGATTAAAATGTCATATAACACATTTGACTCCAAATATGATGTATATTCACCAGTTTTTGGGTTGTACTACGAGTTTTGTGACATCATGTATTGTAACAATATTTTTTATTTGATTTTTATTTATATTTTAGTGATTTGGGGTAACTATTAAAGTTTTTATGTCATAAAGTTTTGAAGTTTTATTGTTCTAATTTTTTTAAATATTTAATATTGGATTTTTAAATATTTTGGCTTTTAAAAAAATCGTTTTGTATAACTGATCATTGTTTTCTTTTAATATTCGTTAATTTTAAATTGAATTTTATCTACTTTATTGTAATATTGATTTTTACTAGTGTTATTTGATTTGCGTGTATTTCCTAAAATGTTGTTTTATAATAATTTTAATAACATGTGAAAGACACTAAGTGCCGTCGATTTGAATTAATAAAGAAATAAATATTTCCCTTGCTATTTCGCTAATTATAATAGTTCCAGAGGCGAATTAAGGTTTTAAGACAGTGAATGTTTAAATAAATATAGATAAAAATAACATTTCGAATATATTTATGTCCAAACGCTTGCACACAAATCTGAAATTTCACCCTTGACTTGTATTTACGTTATTTTAACAGTGATCAAGAAGCAGTTTCCAAGCTCGGGAACTTTACACTTTACATTCTTACATAGTATATACTATAGTTAGTATAATATCGACTATAGTCGAAAGAAATCATTCCCAAACATAAATGCGTATAAAACCGAAACATTAAACATTTTTATCATTTACCATTATGGGTCCAACATTCATTAAGAAAGTAACATTTCCATTAGCAATCCAATCGCCGTTGTAAGGATCCACTGTAATTTCATAGAAAAAATCTGTAGAATTAATTCTCTTAGGGCCTTGGCAAAGAGAGTTCGATTCGTAAATTATATCAAAATATAGACCCTGAAACATAAATATCAAATCATGTCCATATTATATCGCACTTTAAAATTACAGTGAAACTCTTTTACTACTTTAAAAAAAACCTTTAGTAGTTTATTACGTTATGTGTATTAATGTGATAAGAAATAATATTGGGTGGGAGGTGGGATACATATTATTTCATAAATTAATTACGCTACTTTCTCGAATGTAATTATTGGTGGAGGAAGACTGAAAGGATAACTGAATATCTTACTCATAAAGGAATAATTCGGAACATGATCATTTAAAAAAACATTAAAGTAATAATTAATAAATATAAAAATAAATTGTAGCACGTTTATCGTTTATTAACCTGTTATTGGAGCTTTTTTTAAACATTAAGATTTGTACATGTATTACCTACTGTTTCTCTGTTGGTTTTCCAAATTAAAAAAAAAAAAAAAAAAAAAAAAAAAAGATTTTTCATCAAGGGATGGAGTAGTTGTGCCTAAAATTGGACAAAGAATGTTAGACCTTCTACCAAAATTATTTAATAATATGTTACCTTTGGACATAAAAACATCTACAAATATTAACAAAAATGTTATCTCTTTGAAGATTTGGCTAGGAGAGAGAACTATCCTATATTGATGATGTTGTCATTATTTTTTGTTTCTAGTACTTGTTTTTCTCTTGTCTCTTAAATATTCAATTTTTTTGGACTCCTTAGAGACAACTTACTGCTAGATTTATATTTTTTTGCACCCGATGATAAACTGTTAAAACTACAGTTTATCAGGACAGAATTGTTTTTTAAAAATTGATTCTATTTAAGGATTTGTTTATGAAAAATAAAATAAATAAGTAATTTGTAAGCAAACAAATGGCATATTTTACGATTAATTTCTTCTTATCTATCCTAAATGGATACGTGTAAAATGGCGTTACATTTTTAAAAAGTAAAAAAAAAGTTTGACCAAAAATGGCGATTGATATTAACAGGCAGTGACTATTCTTACATAATTGTCCATAAAAACTACAAGCAGACATCTTGACACTTAAAATGAGTAACGTTACGTGTGTGTACTTCAACATTTTACCTTCGATTGCGTGGATGAAAGTCATAATCTTATATATGAATGTCTTTTTCTTATCAACGAAATCATGATTTTGCAGTCCACGGGAAAATTGACCATATTAAATAGCAATTTCTGAGTTAGGCCTCGTTTAGATGGAAATGTAGTTCATAGGCACCATTGCCGCGCAAACAAGAATGAAGATTTTTTTACAGTTAATGCGGTGACGTCACTGATTGCACATTCATTTCACAAAACCCAACGCTTAAATTATTGTATATAGCTTATTAAGTATCCTTTGACGTATTTATGTTTTTTGTTTTTCTTTTTTCGAAGTCACAAAAAATATTATAAACCTATTCTGGCTTTGACACGATAACGATATCTTAAATGCGCACTTGTAGCCCTAATTTCTCTGTAAATGGAGAAAAATATAACAGAAAATCACAAAAACACCGATCTGTCAATCTGTAAATCGAATTTGGTATCAATAAGTGAGATACGAGAATTTTTACAGCTTAGGTTTCGTATTAAACATCATTTTGGGTGTGTCCAAAATACTATTGTAGACAAAAACTGGATTTCAAGCATTAGGTACGGGCTAACATCAAATTACAATTATTTACATCTCAACAACAACGACGGGAGGTTTAAAAGGAAATATGAATATCAAGGCGTTTACAGGGCATAGACCTGTCATTGGCTGTATTAGGTGGCTAATTGATGTATTACAACATTCCATATCGCCTAGTATTTGATATCCATATTTGCCAATGATCAGAACTCGTATTATACCTCAAATTAGACACAAAACTAGGAACACAACTATGCAGCTTTATAAACCTCCAAAAATCCACACTACCTTTGGCCAAAGAAGCCTTGTCTATTACTCGAGTAAAGTGTACAACCTACTCCCATTGTCCATCAGAACACTCGAAAAACACTCAGCATACAAAGTAGCCATAAAAACATGGATTGTGGAGGTGGGTCGTGCACAATTGGAGGAATGGATCAGGCCAAGTAGATAGTCAGGGGGTTTTTGACTTTAAAATTAGACAACTTACTTACTTTTATCTGTATGATTTAAACAAAAAAAATATGTATTGATGTTGGGTTAATTAAATTAAGATTGTATGTAGAATATACCCGTTATAAACAATGTAAAATGTTTCCCTCGGCACGGGTTATCCCAGTGAGGGAACATTATTATTATATATATATATTTTTAAAAACACTATGTACAAGTCCAAATAAATAAAATAAATAAAAATATATGATGAAAATTATCAAACACATTAAGTGGCCACTTAACCCAGCCAATGACAGGTAATAAGCCCTGTAAACGCCTAGATATCCATATCCCTTCCCAACTTCTCGTCATTGTTGTTGAGATGTTGATTGTAATTTTAGCTTTTGAAATTAAGTATTTCCAATATAAACTGGCCATATTATCAAACCGATGCGAAAAAAAGTAAACCGTTGTTTGATAAGTGTTTTCCTGCACGATAATAGGATTTTGATGATGATTATTCTATGAAAATTATTTCCGCAATTTTTGTTTTATTTTTTCATCCATATTTTTTTTATTTATTTATTGGAAGTCAACAGCCATGAACAAAATAATATAAATATGCAATATAAGGAGCTGATAATGAGGCCAATTACAGATTTCACATTTTATACAACAATACATAATATATATAACAACAAGAAAGAGTGAAAATACTATTAAGTTCAAAATAAAATGTGTTTGCGTGATGTGTTTGTGTGGCGTGTGGTGTGGTGTGGTGGTGTGGTAGGGTGTGTTGTATTAGTGTATTTTGTGTTAGAGTAAAGAGTGTGCAAGGCCTAGAGTTATAGTCGTGAATTATCCCCAAGCCGAGTTCCGAACATGCTTCGCGCATTGAACCCTATACTAAGTGCAATGCGCAAAACATAACCAAGAAGTCAGCCCAGATCCTCTCCACGACCACGACCCACAGCCTAATGCCCACTTTATATGAGACAGTTTCTTGTTCAGAAAACTACACAGTTTCTTGTTCAGAAAACTGTGCAGTCTGTCAAACTTCTGTCAAAAGACACGCTAAATGTGTGTATTTTTGAAACGCGATTGTAAGTTATTATCGTATGTTTGCTCTCAGGAAATTGTATATTTAGCTAATTATGTATATATGTTATTGTTTTTTTACGTATTTAAAAGCATACAATAAACCAATGTTTATTTAAACGTTTACATAAAAAACATTGACTGTCATGTCAGCTTAAATCTGACACTAGCACACAGTTTTTCATGCAGTTTTACCTTTATACGGGACCGTTTTCAGACTGCACAGAAAACTGTGTAGTAAACTGCGCCATATAAAGATAGCTAGTGTGTAAAGATGCATCTTGCTCAGTTAGCGCTCTTATAATATTTTGTTTGAATTTGTTTTTTGAACAATCTTAACAGGCCAGGAGGTCCAATAATAGAGGAAAACAACGGTACAAATACCCAGGCTTGAGAAAAATCGCTTTAGATTTTTTTGTGTAATGCGCATTTTATGCGGAACAAAAAACTGTATAGTTTGCAAACTGTCCCGTATAAAGCTGTATGGAATATTGAATGGTCGGCGCGACGTTTGGCTTGCCTTAATGTTTTTTTTTAAATGTAGGCGTTTAAGTAGATATTGATATATTGAATGCTTTAAAAACGTTAAAAAACAAATAACATAGGTATTTACATTATTATATATATTAACAATTTCCCGTGTGCAAATATTACGATCGCGCTTTAAACATATTTAGCCTGTCCTTTGACAGACTGTCCAGTTTTCTGAACAAGAAACTGCGCGAGAAACTGTACAGTTTTCTGTCCCGTATAAAGTGTTCACTGTCTTCACTCGGCGAAGGCACTAGAAGAAGTATTGTATCCTCAGATATTGTATGTTTTTGTAACTGTTTTTTTTACAAACGTTTTAAGCGAATAAACTTCGGAATGATGTAAACGCATCCGCCACTATCTTCATCCATTCATGGGTGTCATTTTCAAGGGTAATGGGGTTCTTATTTTAAATTTAAGAGTCGGACAGCCAAGAAATTTATTTATTTATGCTAGGACGAAAAAAAATTCTAAAAAAATAACAACATATACCTGCATAATATAGGGCCCTTTCCTTAATTTTTTTAAATAATGTATTCACCATCATCGGTAAGAAAATACATATCATTCCTTATATTTTTCCTATATCCATCATCCATGACTGACTATTGAACAAAAAGAAAAAAATTGGGAGTCACCATTGTACATTTTCATTTGAAAGTCTCTAGAATCAAAACCTATTGTACAAAAGTATTTTGATACATTTATTAATGTTTCTTTATTTCTCCATAATGTGTAAAATTGTATCCAAGTTTAGTCAGTTCGGATTGCGTTTCATTCTTTCTTGTCATGAGAAATACACTATCGAAACAGACAATGTTAGTCGTGGCTGTGTAGAAAATTGTTTTCGTTCTGAATCTTCCATAAAATGAGCCCTCCCTCAAAAATCTGTGGGCTTCTATCATAAGGTTAATATGCTCGAATTTTTTGAAACCCTGGAACATAATATAAAGCGGTATAATTTGTATCTATATGGTATCGCCAGCGTAATTTAATAAGATGAATAACGCCTAGTCGACAATAATTGGTTTTTTATCCCGACAAATACAGGGTGTAACAAAACTCGATGTACAACCCGAAAACTGGTGAATCTACATCGTATTTGAAGACGATTGTTGAAAATGACATTTTAATCTGAGCTTCCAAAAACTTTTTCTTCATCTCCAAAGTTTTCATAAGTATAGCAGATTGAGTAAAATTGTTCAAATTCTTATTAAAAAACGCGTTTTTTATTTTTGTTGGTAACAAAAAATCAACTTCGTAGTCAATTTATCTAAAACTAAGGGACAAATAAAAAAAATAATCTACAAAATCGACTTATATTATGTAGATTCACTGGTTTCCCGCTTATACCACACCACGTGACTCGCGGCCGCTTTCCCATACAAACGTATTCCTCGATTTTCTCCCTGAAATTAAACATTAGAGCAATGATTTTCTCACAAATTTTAGATGTCGACCAGATATGTTTGCATCGTCTTATTGTATTGATATTTTATAAGGAGATAATCTCCTTTAACAAAAAAAAAGACGATACAGGCACGTATCTGGTCGATTTCTAAAACGTGTAAAAAAAATCATTGCTCTAATGTTAAATTCCTGGGGAGACGATTATTGAAGAATACGTTTGTATCGGAAAGCGGCCGCGAGTCACGTGGTGTGGTATCATCCAAAGTCACGTGGTGTGGTAACCATCATTCAAAGTTCGTAAGTTTTCGCGGTCTTCAGAATAATACAGACCATGTTTTTCTCTGGGTTATTATGCCGTGTTTGTGGGCTTTGCACATATGTTTAAGGCATATTTTCTGTGAATGCAGAAAAATTCAATAAATGTAAAAAAATACCATCCGTTGCATTGGTTTAATCCGTTTGTGAATGGGATAATTAATAATCCAGACATGGTCATTTGAAGCTTTGGTTTTTACATACGATCGGTGACATCATTTTGCATTTCACACAAATCCGGGCGCATTCCACTCAGAATCTGTATAAAACTTAAAATTATCGTATTTAGCTTATTAATGATCAGCCTTACAATATACATTCACAGAAATGTTGGTGTAACTAGTCTCTCTTTATCTAAATCTACAAAATTAATGGTATAATTTAGGAAGTTATCTGTAAAATGTTTAAGTCCGTTTCCGAAAATTGGAACAACGCAACTTTCATCGATCCAAAGAAGAATTTTCTTTGCTATTTGTAAATAAATATTACATTCGTTATTATGCACACTTTAATTTTTCATGAAATCAGCGCCAGCGGTATAGTGTTGCTAATTTACATTCGACTGGATATATACTACAAGTGCTATGGATTGAATCAGCGGTATAGTGTTGCTAATTTACATTCAACTGGATATATACTACAAGTGCTATGGATTTAATCAGCGGTATAGTGTGGCTAATTTACATTCAACTGGATATATGCTACAAGTGCTATGGATTTAATCAGCGGCATAGTGTGGCTAATTTACATTCAACTGGATATATACTACAAGTGCTATGGATTTAATCAGCGGTATAGTGTTGCTAATTTGCATTCAACTGGATATATACTACAAGTGCTATGGATTTAATCAGCGGTATAGTGTTGCTAATTTACATTCAACTGGATATATACTACAAGTGCTATGGATTTAATCAGCGGTATAGTGTGGCTAATTTTACATCAACTGGATATATGCTACAAGTGCTATGGATTTAATCAGCGGCATAGTGTGGCTAATTTAAATTCAACTGGATATATACTACAAGTGCTATGGATTTAATCAGCGGTATAGTGTTGCTAATTTGCATTCAACTGATATATATACTACAAGTGCTATGGATTTAATCAGCGGTATAGTGTTGCTAATTTACATTCAACTGGATATATACTACAAGTGCTATGGATTTAATCAGCGGTATAGTGTGGCTAATTTACATTCAACTGGATATATGCTACAAGTGCTATGGATTTAATCAGCGGCATAGTGTGGCTAATTTAAATTCAACTGGATATATACTACAAGTGCTATGGATTTAATCAGCGGTATATAGTGTTGCTAATTTGCATTCAACTGGATATATACTACAAGTGCTATGGATTAAATCAGCGGTATAGTGTTGCTAATTTACATTCAACTGGATATGTACTACAAGTGCTATGAGTTTAATCATAAAGAAATACACTGCAAAAGGAAAATAATGTATGTCCAAAATGCACGGAAAATCATAAAAGCAATGAATGTCCACAGTGGAATGATAAAGGGCAATATAACTAACTAACTAACCATCACGCCATTTCCCCGTACGGGTAGGCAGAGAGTATAGAACGCCACACCACTCTGTCCTGACAGACTTCCTTTGCTTCCTCTACATTCATACATCTTCTCATGCACATACGCCAATTATTCCGACTTTTCACGTGTCCACTTTCAAGCACTTGACGTACTTGGTCATGCCATGTCTTTCTCAGCCCTCCTCAGCTTCTACATCCAGGCACACTTGCATTTAAACTTCTTTTAGCCGTTCTTTCATCATCCATTCGCTCTACATGACCGAACCAACGTAAAAGCCCTTTCTTAATTTTGTCGATAAGGCTTATCTCAGACTTGCACTCTGCTCTAATTTCGACATTTGTACACCTATCATACATAGTCTTACCACACATAGATCGCATTTCAACAGCATTCAGTCTACTTTCATCCTTCTCTTTCCAACACCACGCTTCACTACCATACATAAGGGTTGGTACCAGAACTCCGTTGTGTACTGCCAATTTTGCTTCTTTCGATAAGTTCTTATTTGTAAATGCAGTAAAAAAATTGAATCTAAAAATGGACGCTAATCATCCAACCTGGAGCTTTGAATGTCCAGTATTCAAAAGAAAGATGGTAGAAAAGCAGAAAAATCCAAAATACCGTTTTTTTAAATAGATATCAAATTGACGATAAAATTTATCTTAATATTCAAAGTTTAACAGCAAATAAAGAAGAACTGGAAATTCTTTTAGAAAAAATAGCAGTAATTTATTTTTAGCCACTGAAGAACATAAAAAAGAACTCACGGTGCTACAAAACAAGGCAATGCGAATAATATTACAAAGCAATAGATTATTATTATTTTTATGGATAATTTATTAAGCGCCATTTTAGTGAGAAATCACCTCAAGGGCGCTGTACATTCGATATTCTTAGTTTATTCCATTCCCAATTTATGAATAAAGGATCTGAGACAACGATTATCTAAGAAATGATACTAAATCTATACGTAAGTGAAGTACTGAACCCCAATTCGTCTTGCAGCTACAAAGCGCATGGACTGTTGGAATTTCAGCTTCACCCACGTACAAATTAAATTCAAACAATTTTACTTAAAACGCGATACTAATGAAATACTAATTCTACTGATAGCAGATAGAGTCAAGAATCCAGGTCATCTTGCAGCTACAGAGCGCATGGACTACTGGTATGCCAGCTTCCATCTGATATCAGTAATTGGGGTAATTGATTTTACGAACAAGTTTAGTAGTTTTGAAAAATTGGGGCAGGATTACAATACATATTTTATCCTAACTATTTACTAAAGATGGCTTGAATTTACCGGGAAAGACTCACTCAATTACAATTTGTCTTGCAGCTACCAAGCGCATGGACAATTAGAGTAATAGAGACATTTAAACAAAAATCTAATTGAATCAAGGTGAGTGGTTACTGGTTAAATAGCAAAAAAAAAGATATTTAAAAAATAGGTACAATCAACAAACAAAAAGTTGAACGGTTGTAGTTAAGAATGAGGATCAAATACAAATGAATTGTTTATATCAAAATCAACATGGCCATGAAACTCGAAATAGAAATAGACTGAGGCTAACGTTTCGTAAAAAAGCTAAATCACAAAATTCATTGATGCACCGAGCAGAAATGTATGAAGGAATTCCAGAAGAAGATATAAAAAAAGAAAAATGTGTTTCAATTAATATTAGATAATTATGTAAAAGGTTTTGCTGTACATTTGTACAAACTAATAATTGTTTATTATTGATGCGTAAAAGTTAGATATGTACTATTTTAAGAATAAATTAATAAAATAAATATAACGGTAGTTTTAATTATTAATTAATATTGTTTATGTACATATAGGTACAATCGCTTACCATATGTAAATATCACCGCACGCTCCTGATATGTAAGTATTGATTAGTGGTCTTCCTTTCTTTTATACATATGTATTTATTTTTTTTTTTTATTTTTATTTATTTAAAACATATTACAAAGTACAAATTAAAAATACTAAATTTGTCCTCACTGGGGTAAACCCGTGCCGAGGACTAATTTTACAATTTTTATTATTTTTTTAATTACTAACATACAATGGATCCATACATTTTTTAAATGATTGTAAAAATTAAAATTATGAAAAAAGACTATCTATTTGGTTGAATAATTTTGCTTATCTCTATTCTACCCACCTCCACTATCCAATTTGACACAGCTTTTTTGAAAACAAGTTCCTGTTTTATTGTTCTGATGGCCAAAGGGAGCATGTTGTAGAGCTTGACAGCATAATACACATAATCCCTCTGACCAAAAGTAGTGTGTGTCTTTGCTTGCTTCAATATTTTCTGTGTTCTGGATCGTGTGGCTCTTGGGGAGGAGTTTACAGGTTCAATTTCAGGGTAGGGGTGTGCAGGGTTGTAGGTGAATAATTGAGTGAGTGTATGTAAGTTAAAATTGTTTTGGCGTAAAGTTGTTTAGGTGTCATTGTCTGAAATTTCGTGAATATGTTATTCTGTGGGTGTCTGTATGGGACTTTAAGGATTGTTTTGATGATGAATTTTTGAGCAACATTAACGCCATGTAATAAAGTGTCATTCGCACCACCCCATCCAATAATACCATATTCCAATATCGATTGACACAAGGCAAAATATATTCTTTTCAATTCAGTTAAATTTAAGATGTTTCTAATTGTTTTAAAAATAAAGGTAATTTTTTTAAGTTTTTTTTAGTAATATTTTCGGTTTGCAGATTCCACTTTAGGTTTTTTATCGATAATAATTCCTAAGTATTTAATGTTTTCTACTGGGGATAGCTCTGAACAAATTACAGACATTTGCTCGAGTACAAGAATTATTATGTAGCTTTAAGTTTAGAACATCACTCAGGGTATTTTTACAGGTTATTTGGAATGGAATATAATTAGTTTTACATTTGTTTAAAGTTAAATAGTTGGAATCTAGCCATTTTTTTACAATATTTAAATTAGTCTCTGCTTTTTCATAAACTTTTTCCCAGGTATCTGATTCAAATAAAAGTGCAGTATCATCAGCAAAACTAACAACAGAACCATCAATGGGAATATTACAGAGATCGTTTATATAAATTAAGAATAAGATAGGGCCCAGAATACTACCCTGCGGAACTCCATAAGTTAGGCTGATATGATCACTTGATATACTATTGATTTTGACTACCTGCTTTCTTTCACTCATGTAACTTTTTATCAGATCCAGTTCATTATTTTTTATACCAATTTTTATAAGTTTTGTTAGAAGAATTTCGTGATCTATGGTATCAAAGGCTTTAGACAAAGTCAAAAAAACACCAAACATTTTTTGCCTTTATCTAGGTTTGAATTAATAAAATTTATGATTTTTCCTATTGCATCTGAAGCACTTTTTTTCTCTCTGAAACCGAATTGACTGTTTGATAAAATGTGATTACTTTCAAGATAGGTGACTAATTGATTTTTTATAATTTTTTAAATATTTTTGAAAAAGTATTTAACAGAGTGATAGGCCTGTAATTAATAATATCTAATTTGTTACCGGATTTGTATATTGGTATTACAGTTCCTAATTTGAGTTTTTTGGGAAAATAACTTTCTTTAATAGAGCTGTTTATAAGGAAGCAGAGAGGCTCCAGAATATATAGTTGCTTATTATTTGATAGTTTTCATAGAAATACCATCGTTACCCGAAGAGCAAGTGGATTTCATTGAATCTATAATATTTTTGATTTCTTTTGTAGTAGTTACAGTAAATTTGAAGATAGAGTCGATGTGGTTTGTGTAATTAGGTAAAGGGGGGTGTGGTTTTACAATTTTATGTGCTAAGTCTGGTCCAACATTGGCATAATAGTTATTAATATAGTTAAGTAGTTCCTCCGAGTCATCTTTAAGATTAATTAATTTGTTTTGCGCTTTGATATCGGACAGTTGATTTGAGTTGTTTTTATTTATGTAAGACATTTCTTTGATTATTTGCCAGAATCTTTTTGGGTCATTTGTAGCCTGAATTTGGGTTTTATAATAGTTTTCTCTCGAGATTTTAATGAGTTTAGAGCAAAGATTGCGATATTGTTTGTAAAGTTTAAGTAAGTTAATGTCATAAGTACATAGCTTTGTTTTCTGA
Organism: Micrasema minimum; assembly: GCA_022494985.1. Classification (NCBI taxonomy): domain Eukaryota; kingdom Metazoa; phylum Arthropoda; class Insecta; order Trichoptera; family Brachycentridae; genus Micrasema; species Micrasema minimum. The sequence continues at coordinate 26,509 of JAGVSP010002698.1, forward strand.
TGAAGTTTGTCTCCTTTTTTTATGCTTTTTAGCAGACCTTGTGTGATCCATGGTTTTCTGGTAATTATTTTTATGAGGGATTTTAGCCGTGAAAATTTTTTGACAGTTTAATATTTCAGTTTGAATGGTTTCAATAAAGTAGGTCCATCTATCGTCTATATTATCAATAGAATATAGTTCATGCCATTGTTTTGTGTTGAATGATGTTTTAAGTTTATCATAGTCTATCTTTGTATAAGTTGGATTATGCTTAGGTTTAGGTGAGCTGTGAGTCTGTATAGCGAGAATAAGAGTATAATGATCAGTGATACTACTGGTGAATGAATGCTTTATAGTCTCTATTTGACTTGACCATCATGTGATCTATACAAGTCCCAATCATATTTACACTAGTTGAATTGATATCCACTCGAGTTGGTTCATTTATTACACTTTGTAGTCCATGGGCCAGAAGAAGAAATTCATAGTCATTTGCTTGAGGGTGGCGATATTCCGATGGTAGAATATTGATGTTAATATCTCCAATTAGATATATATTCCTCATGTCTCGTAGTTGTGTGAGTGTTGAATCCAGGGGAATGTAAGAATGTAGAAATATCTCTGGTGGATGGAGACCTATATATTCCTAGTATGCATATATTTTGATTGATGGATACTTTTAAGCAGTTTGCTTGTTCTAGAGGGATTTCTGTTACTGTGGTCTGTAAAACGTTCTTTACATAGATAACTTATACCATCATTCTGCTGGTGATGCCTGATTGAATTGAAGACTTGATAGTTCTTTATCTGTTTTGGCATATACGTGTTGAGTTTTAATCTACATTCAGTAAGGATTATGACATCAAAGTCTTGATTAATTTGGTCTAGCATAATTGTTAATTCTTCAAAGTTTTTTATTTAAGCTTCTAATGTTTTGATGTAATATTTTTAGATGGTAATTTTCAGTGGTTAGAAGGTTTTCATTTAGTTCTTTTATAGTTGATGTGGTTGTTATTTCATTTTCTAAGTGTTCGTTATTTTGTGAAGGCATCTTGATGGTTATATAAATTTATTTAGTGAGAATTTAGACAATAAGTTTGTCTATTTCTTTGAAATGTTTGATATTGAAGATTCGCGATCCTCCATCTTTTCTAACTAGAATTTGACCATTTTTAAACCAGATATATTTTATAGTTTTTTTCATTTCCTGCTATTTTACAGTTCCAAAATAGCGTCTTATAGTAATTGGTTTTGGCTTCGTTGATATAAACTTTGTATTTTTCGGAGCGAATTTCATTCATCATTACGTCATTTTTTTTATTTTCCATGATTTTTTTTAATGTTATCCCTGTTTATAAAAGAAATTTTTTAATATCCTAGCTTTATTTTCAACAGCCTTAGGTATAAATATATATCATCTTCTAAGCATAGCTTTATACCGAGAGTGTTCATTACTCTTTTCGCCACGTCATCAGTGGATTCGCCAGAATTTATTTTGATTCCAGTGATTTCAATGCAATTTTTTAATTTTTCCTGTTCGGCTTCAGCAATCTTGATTTCAAGTTGAGTAATTCTTTTTTCGTGTTCATTCACTTCTTTTTAAATTTCTTCATTTTGTTTAGTCAAAGACTTTATGAACTCCAGACTGTCATTAATTTTCATCGTACTTGCAACTGAGAAATTCGTTTGATTTTTTTAAGTCTGCGAGTGCGGTTTCAAACTTAGAAAAAATTTCCTTTTTTAAATCTAAAAATTTTTTATCAATATACTCAAAGAGTTTTTGTTCGGATGAGTTTGCTCGTGTAGTGGACATTATTTTTGAGTTAAGAATTGTTTTTAAGTTTTCAATGCTTAATATAAAATATCTATGGTAGAACAAATTAAATAGAATTTATTTTTATTTTTATAGTCTTTGGTTATTCTTTACATACACTTTTATTACACACACTGTCTCTGTTTAGTAGTTTATCTATGTTTTTGGCTGTCAAATCAAACCACAAAAATTACAACAATACTGACTTGGTGAAACACACAAATTTTAAACTGAAATCTATGTAGCAAACCGTGACAACACCGCTCGCCAACACTAGACGGGGTGTCAAACCTCACCAGCAATAATATGCAGCTGTTTGGAATACGACTGGGCACGTTCAACTGGTTTTATCGAATATTGGTGAGCACTAGCGTTATTACTTGGATCCGGTTGTATGTAGGTACGATATATGTATGGATATATATATTTCAACAATATAATTAATGTGTTTGCGTTATTAAATGCCTACAATACTTTTATTTTATTGGTTGGTTGGAAGTTGGAAGATATTGCCACTCACTAGGAAATAAACTTTTCTATGTAAACCATGTCAATTCTACCAGACCGAGGAATATCCATCTCCCCCTCCCAAAAGCTCTGCGACCTGGAGTACGTTTGATGACGCCGTCCCTATTGACGAATCAGTCGGGGGCCTTCAAATTATTGTTGATAGGCTTAATTGGCACTCCACGTGCATAGGTTTAAAAATCAACATTGGTAAAACCCATGTCATGTGTAAAAGCTCGTGTCAAGATGCCCAGATCCCCCTGGCTTTGTCGGGACAAGTCGTCGAATGGGTCGAGAGCTTCAAATACCTGGGAGCGTACATGACAGAAAACGGCAGAGTTCAGAAAGAGCTGGGAGTGCGGCTTAGAGTAGCGGGCGCCGCATTCAACAGTATGAAAGCTGTCTAGAGATCGGATAATTACTCGGTTAATACAAAATGCCGCCTTTATAACTCCTGCATCACACCTGTTCTTCTCTATGGCTGCGAATCGTGGCACCTAACTAGGGCCCAAGACAGCAGACTTCTGAGTTTTGAGAATAGGTGTCTTAGAAGAATTTTAGGTGTGCGGTGGTTTGACTTTGTAAGGAACACAGAGGTGAGGCAACGGACACAGCAACCCTTTATATCTACTGTCATCCGGCGAAGGCGTTTCGGCTGGCTAGGCCATATACTACGTATGCCTCCCGAGAGCCTTAACCATGCTTGCCTATTTTACAAGGCATCAGGTTCTCGGCGTCCTGGTCGTCCACTGTTGACAATTCGTCGGCAGTTTGCGTCAGAGCTGCGGGACGTGGACTTGACTTGGGAGGATGCACTGGAGCTGGCGGCCGATCGCTTGGCCTGGAGGCAGTTTGTGGATTCCATATGCTCCACATAGGGAGCGGATATGGTATAATGAAATGAATGAAAATGTATACCATATTCAACAACGATAAATAATACATATTTTTAAAATAAAATAAATTAATAAATTCAATAATAAATTAAATAAATATCTTCTATTTAAATGCCTTAGAGAATTTGTATAAAAATGTACAATCTGCCTTATTGGTAGTGTTACTTACCACTTTTATATGACAATTAGAATCACAGAATCTACCGTACACATGTTGAAATATTTTATATTCACAAATATCATTTGTGTTGTACGTTGTGCCCAATACATATCTATTGCCTTTCCAAATCCAAAAACGATGGCGAGCCTGAAAAAAGTTTTATCTAAATTATAACTATAATTCGTATGATTTTCTTTATTTTAATGTTTTGGGGTAGTAAAGTGTTAATGTTCTGATATTTAATATTGGATTATTTTAATATTTTAGCGTTTTTTAATAAAGATTTTGTATAATGAGGAATCCACTGCTACCCGGAATTGAATTTTAAAAATGCTTTCGTGTAGACGCGAATATTTAAAAATTTTAAGTGGGATGAAATATCCCCCAAAAACGCACGCAAAAATTAATAAAAAATGTTGAAAATAGCATTCATTTCAAAATCTTAAACAATGACGTCACTCCTTGTATCAAAGTGTAGTGTTTTCCGGTTTCCGTTTTTAAACCCCCGTAGCCGCGTTCCATGGCATTTTAATATGGAATACAATCTACATACAAGCTTCTATTGCAAAAAAGATGGCCGCCATTCAGTCTACCTAGAACAGCTGTTAACAGTATATGACAGTTGAGTCGACGGTATATTTTATCTGTGCTTCCCGCGTCAGTTTGCATAGATTTTTGACAGTTTTGTTACTGGCTGGAGAAATACCATGGCCTTAAACAACCCGTTTTATGACGTCACTCCTGCAAAAATGACGCAGTTAGTACATAGTTGGTATTTAGCGCGTATTTGAAATGTGCAACTTTAAAAAATCGTATCTTCATCAATAACTTATAAAAAAAAAATGAATATATTTTTTTTTGTTTAGTTAAATAGTAAGTTTATAGAAAAAAATTACTTTAGAAAACAGTGGATTCATTGATCATTGTTTTCTTTTAATAATCGTTATTTTATATTTAATTGTATCTAATGTTTTGCAATATTAATTTTTAATTGTGTTATTTGATTCGTGTGTCCTAAAATTTTGTTTAAAAATAATTTCAATAGGCATAAAAGGCATTAAGTGCGGTCGATTTGAATAAATAAATAAATAAATATCTCCCTTATTATTTCGCTAATTATAATAGTTCCAGAGGCGAATTAAGGCTTTGTCTGAGATACTGAATTGCTTAAATAAATATAGATTAAATAAAATTTCGAATATATTTATGTCCAAATGCTTGCACACAAATCTGAAATTTCACCCTTGACTTGTATTAACGATGTTTTAACAGTGATCAAGAAGCAGTTTCCAAGCTCGGGAACTTAACGCTTTACATTCTTACATAGTATATACTATAGCAGTGTTTCCCAACCTGTGGTCCATACCATATATGTATGGGGGTCCGCAGTCACATCTCTGGACCATTTGACAACTTTAAAAAAAAAAATATTTGTCTATGGACAGCCAACAGACATACACTTATATTCATTTCTAAAAATAACGTCCACTTATAGGCTATCTCTTAACTATCTAAAAATATTAAATTAAGATAAGAGATTAGAATCCGATCTGAGACTACAACTCAGTAGTAACATCAACCCAAACATTACTAATTTTAGTTTCAAAAAAGCAACACCAACCTTCACATTAATAGAGTCTGGTCAGGATATTTTTATATAAGCGAATAAATTTTAAGATAAGACCCTATTTACTGTGTTGGTGTTGCTGTTGTGCGTTAATTATTAACGTATTTTTATTATTTTTTAAATTTTGTATTTGTAGAAGGTACTATTATAAAGTAAATGGTCCCAAAATTGATTGCTGTTTTTTTTTACTTAGGGGGTCCTCGAAAATTGTGCTTTGTTTCCTAGGGGTCCGCGACTAAAAAAGGTTGGGAAACGCTGTACTATAGTATAATATAATATTGATTATATGGCCAAAGAAACCATTCCCAAACATACATGCGTATAAAACAATGCGTACAAAACGTATGAAACATTTTTATCATTTACCATTATGGGTCCAACATTCATTAACAAAGTAACATTTCCATTAGCAATCCAATCGCCATTGTAAGGATCCACTGTAATTTCATAGAAAAAATCCGTAGAATTAATTCTCTTAGGGCCTTGGCAAAGAAAGTTCGATTCGTAAATTATATCATATGGACCCTGAAACATTAATATCAAATCATATCCATATTAAATCGCACCTTTTAAATTACAGTTAAACAGTTAACTTATAAAAAAAAAACTATTTTTACTAAAATTTTTTTACTAAACTAAAGTTTATTACGTTATGTGTATAAGAAATAATATTGGTGGAATACATATTATTTCATAAATTAATTACGCTACTTTCTGAAATGTAATGATTGTTGGAGGAAGACTGAAAGGATAACTGAATATCTTACCCATTAAGGGAATATTACGGAACATGATAATTTAAAAAAAAACATCAAAGTTTAATAATAAATATAAAAATAAATTGTAGCGCGTTTATCGTTTATTTAGATTTTCATCATGGGATGGACTAATTATGCCTAAAATTAAAAATAAACATGGACAAAGAACGTTAGACCTTCTACCATTTACTTCTATTATTTAATATGTTATCAATAGACTTAAAAACATATACAAATATTAACAAAAATGTTATCTCTTTGAAGATTTGGCTGGGGAGAGAGAACTATCTTAAATTGATTTTATGTTTCTAGCTCTTTATATTTCTCTTGTCTCTTAAATACTGAATTTTTATTTGCACTCTAAACTGCTAGATATACAATTTTTTTTACACCCGATGATAAACTGTAAGAACTACAGTTTATCGGGACATAATTGTTTTTTTAAAAATTGATTAATTTTAAGGATTTGTTTACGTAAAATAAAATAAATAAATAATTTGCAAACAAACAAGGGGCATATAAATTCTTCTTATCTATCCTAAATGGATACGTGTAAAATGGCGTTATATTTAAAAAAATAAAAAAATAGTTCGACCAAAAATGGCGATTAATATTAACAGACAGTGACTATTATTCTTACATAATTGTCCATAAAACTACAAGCAGACATCTTGACACTTAAAATAAGTAACGCAACGTGTGTGTACTTCAACATTTTACCTTCTATTGAGTGGATGAAAGTCATAATGAAATCGACCAAATTAAATTGCACTTCCTGAGTTAGGCCTCGTTTAGATGGGAATATAGCTCGCGATTTTGATTTGGCACCATTCTTCCGCGCAAAAAAGTATGTAAACAACAGAGACGAGAAGTTTAAAAGAAAATATGGATATCAAGGCGTTTACAGGGCTTAGACCTGTCATTGGCTGCATTAAGTGGCTAATTGATGTATTACAACATTCCCCATATGGCCTAGTATTTTATATCTATATCTGCCAATGATCAGAACTCGTATTATACGTAGTATCCACAAAGTAAGTTCCGTTTCTATTTCTATCCGCGGCAGTGCTGCGGTCGCAGTTCCGAGCATACGCGGCAGTTACTCTGACTCAAGGAGAAGAAATGTACGCCATTTTCAGATCGCTGCCGCCGACGTGTTCTTTGTAGTGCTTCTTTATGTGGTCAGCCTTAATTGGAAATGCTACTACTACTACTACCACTTTCCCTTATCCGCACCCAATGGTGCATAGGGCACTGCATCGGGAACACCAAGTGCAGTGTATCTTGATCATTTTAACACATGAAGGTAAGATGATCAGTCTTACGCTTCAGAACCAGTTCAAGATATCACACATGAAATATTAATACGAAAATCACATGTAAATAAATATTTAATTGTTATTATTTCACATATAATTAAATTGAAAATGCTACCGCTTGTTAAATCTGATCTGTGATTCGTTTTCCAATGCAAAGAAAGTGAAGCCAAGTGAAATTTATCGGTAAATCTGCGAGGTTTACGGACAAAATGCTATGAGTGATTCAATGGTTAGAAGATGGGTCAGACAGTTCAATGAAGAACTTGCAAGTGCACGATGAAGAACGATGTAGACGCCCGTCTTTGGTTTCTGATGAACTGATTCACGCAATGGGGTTCTTCCAGATAACATGAATATTCTTAAAAACGTTATAAATATTTAAAGTATATTTTTACAATTCCAACGATATAAAACACAATACTCAAAAATTTAGTTTTTATTAATAAATTTATATTTTAAAAACACGAAAATATGAATGATTTTTAACACCCGTTATTGGCTAATGACGTCATACCCGTCCACCGTGAAAGGCGTGAAATTCATTACGTAGTAAGCGCCTATATTGCTGTGACGTCACACCGCATGCGCGCAAAAACCGCGCTATAAAATTCATATGACATCGTAAAAATTTTAAAAAAAATCCCTTGATATTGTAATTTTTCAATCAATTTTTTTTAAGTAAAAATAAAAAATCGGAAAGAACCCCATTGAAGAGACAAAAGGTCTTGTTTTTTTCCAATGCCTGACCTCACACTGCGAACGTGACAAAAAAACTCCTACAGGAATTTGACTAGGACGTGTTTGATCATCCTCCGTACAGGCCGGACCCCTCCTAGCGACTTTCATCTCTTCTTACACGTAAAATCTTTCCTTGGTGGTCAACACTTCCACGATGCTGACGAGCTGTAAGAACATGTTACCACATAGTTGAAAATACAGGCGGCAACTTTCTATGAAGAAGGCATACAAAAACTTGTGCCTCGCTATGACAAGAAAATAATTTTTAAAAGTTGCAAATTCTTGTACAATTAATATTTCATCTGTATCTGTACACGTTTTTTTATATAACCAAATGGAACTTACTTATTAGAATTAACTCTTTTTTTCTGATAATTGCCACATTTTTTACATTCTATGGAAAAAAAAACATACGTATGAATTTATTATATATTTTCTTTCTCGCCATCAAACTAAACTAACATAAAATATATCTAAGAGAACATTTTTTACTTTTACTGTACTAGTATATACTTGTATATTTTATGTAATCCAATTGTACACATATGTAACAGGACTGCCAATACCCAGCTTTCAGCTTATTTGTCCAGGACCATAAATATGTAACTTTAATTTGTACACATTAATTAAATAAATAAACTTTATGGATATACTACGTATATATAGTGAAATGGCGAGAAGCTTCACACGTGAAAATTCTCAAACACATTAGGTGGCAACTTAATCCAGCCAATGACAGGTCAAAAGCCCTGTAAACGCCTAGATATCCATATCCCTTCCAAACTTCTCGTCTTTGTTGTTGAGATGTTAATTGTAATTGTAGCTTTTGTAATTAAGTATTTCCAATATAAACTGGCCATATTATCAAACCGGTAAAAAGTAAATCGTTGTTTGATCGAATTGTTTTTCTGCACGATAATAGGATTTTGATGATGATTATTCTCGAAGCATTATTTTCGCAATTTTTATCTATTTTTTTTTAAAATATTTTTTTATTTAACCATCTCAACAGGCCAGGAGGTCCAATAAACAAAGGCCTTAATGTTTTTTTTTATGTAGGCGTTTAAGTAGATACTGATATATTGAATGCTTTTAAAAACGTTAAAAAAAAAATAACATAGGTGTTTACATTATTAGCTATAATTACAATTTCCTGTGTGCAAACATAAGATAATAACTTACGATCGCGCTTTAAACATAGATGCATATTTAGACAGACTGTACAGTTTTCTGAACAAGAAACTGTACAGTTTTCGGTCCCGTATAAAGTGTGCACTGTCTTCACTAGGCGAAGGCACTAGAAGAAGTATTGTATCTTCAGATATTGTTCAGGTTTCCTTTTATTTTATCTGGTCTTGAAAAATGGATCAGATGACAATATTATTTATATAAGAAACATACAGTATAAAATATTTGTATAACATAAAATAAAACTGTTAAAATTAGTGCAGTTTCCAAATTTTTAACTATGTTTTAAGTCAAAATATTATTTTTTTAAGCTCAAAAACCATAATTTTTACAAATCTATATATATATATATATATATATAAATGAATGTTTGTTTGTTTGTCCCTTATGCGTTCGTATACCGTTTATCCGATTGCAATAAGTGGTTACAGAGAGTTGTTATATTCACTCCTGGGAAGGTTTCTGCATTATTACATCCGTTTTATAATTTAAGTATTTGTGTATTTCATATATTAGTGAAAGTTTGGCTTGAATTTTAGGTACAGCATGTTACAAATAAACCGTACATCAAGCAATTAAAAAATCGTCTAATTTTGCACAGCAAAAGACGCTAATGTCGTTTTCATATTATAATATATTTTAATCAATTTGTAGATCTAAAATAATATCTGATGCAAATAATTATTTTCGAAGCTGATGCAGGATGCCTGCAAAAAATGCGATTATAGCCCCATTTGCCGTACAACGAACTTTGTAGAACTAAATACTGACAGAATAGGTAATAGCTTGGCTTCCAATATTAATTTATTTAATTTTTTTGGTAATTCAACAATGTCATATATTTATGTCAATTGACATTTACATTAAGTTGGTAATTCAACAACATCAATAAAAAACGTCAATTATTTTACCAAATCTACTACTACATTCCCCTATTGATTGATATGGCATTTATTTTGTAGAACTCCATGATATCTTATGTTAAAAACAAACAACTTTTTTTTTGGTTCTACGTGATTTTATTATCAAGTTAGTGACAATTGTTTCGCCTTGTAAGGGCATTATCAAACTGTGGCGTTGAAACATTTACATCTTATTTTATACAATATTGGCGTTGAAACATTTACATCTTATTTTATACAATATTGGCTATGGTTACAGTTTTTAAGAATAGGGAGAGGAACCACAGATGTTCCTCCATTCCCTTATCCACACGGTGCATAGGGCACTGCATTGGTTCACTAAGTGCAGTGAATCTTGATCAGTCTTACGCTTCAGTACCAGTCCAAGGTATCACACATGAAAATCACCCGTAAATAAATATTTCATTTTGACCCCCTACGGGAACCGAGCCCGCGACCTTATACACGGTAGCCGAATGCACTACTAAGGTGCTACGAGTGGACCAAATCTACCTACTCGATAATCATAAAGCCTCTCTTTCTATTCAATATGATTAAATATGACAGAAAAGAGATAAACGATTTCTTCGATTTCTCCGTGGTTCGAAATTTGCCAGTCATATTTTTTAAATTAATTTGAAGATAAAGCATACAAATCTACAGGGTGTAACAAAACTCGATGTACAAGTGGGAAACAAGTGAATCTACATAAGATTTGGAGTCGATTTGTAGAACTTTTTTTTTTTATTTGACCCTTAGTTTTCGAGAAAATTGAGTATGAAGTAATTTAGTCAAACTAACACTATATATAAAGAAAACAAAATTAAAAAACGCGTTTCAATAAGAATTTGAGCAATTTTACTTCATCCCGAACGGGTGGTGGCCTAGTGGGTAGCGTCGCGGTCTCTGAGTCCAGAGATCGTCGGTTCGAATCCTTACTTCGACACGACTCGATTCCTATTTTCAAGCACAAGCCGCATAGGTTTTATTGGAAATAGTATGTACAAATTGAAATATGTGCAAATATCATAAGATTGCATAGATTTCTTTTAAAAAAAAAAAATAAAAAATAAAAAATCTGTCATACTTATGAAAACTTTTGTGAGAAGATAAAAAAAAATTCTAGCTCAGATAAGAGTCATATTACACATTCTCCTTCAAATACGATGTAGATTCACGAGTTTTCGGGTTGTACTACGAGTTTTGTTACACCCTGTAGCTAATACGGTCTAACTGTACAATATTAAAATATATTTTTACCATCGTCCTTATGATTACCAGGTCAAATATCTCAGTTTATTTTCCCTCCGTTTTTATTTTATTTTTAGTATTACCTCTATAATTTTCGGTTTGTGCTATTGTTATCAATCACATACGCGCTGATAAAGAAAACAAAACGTTATTATTTTAGTGTTCTAACTGTTCTCAGTCATATTACTTGTGGCTATAAAAATAATCTTATTTATCTCGTGTCTCTCAAAAAATTGAGTTTAAAAAAAATGTAGTTTCAAGTGTTTCTTTAATAAGATAAAAGTCCAAAAGTATCTGTAAACGCAGAAAAATAAAACGAAAAATCACAAAATCGTCGGTAAAAAGCAATCAGCTAAATCAAAAGCAATCTGTTTACAAGCCGGATAATAAATAAGCGAGATACAACCATTTTATATTTAGATTTTGTAAAATTTGGGATGCGTTCGGTGACGTAATCGATCCCTTTTCGTACAAACTCAATGTTCCTCGCTGATCTATTAATAATTATCCGATTTACAAACAGATTATACTGTTGGTTAAAGGTTGTTTTATTTGTCTAAATTAACATATTTTTTCTCGCTATAATTTTAAATAAAAGTAGAAATTTATTCCATTTTTAATTACCACCAGTTTAAATAAAAGTAGTCATTTATCCCATGTTTGTTTGTTTGTTTGTACATTTTTATTTAGCTATAAAAAAATTCTTACAGCTAATATATTACATTAATATTTTTTATTACATTAGTATTTTACTAAGGTTGCTTCTGAATTCATTTAATCCGTTTATTTCTTTGACAGTCTCCGGTAGTTCATTATACCTTTTAAATCCTTTGTACATTATGCTGTTCTGAGTACATGTCTTAGATCTATTGATTGTCTTTAAATAATTTTTAATTCTGTTTGTTATACTCATGGGTGTTCCTTTGTCATAAAATAATCTGGTAATAAACCATTTAGCATTTTATGAATAAACACCATTGTATTTAAATCAATCTTTTCTTTCACGGATAAATGTTTAAATGCCACTAGTTTAAATAAAAGTAGTCATTTATCCCGTGTTTAATTACCACTAGTTTAAATGAAAGTAGAAATTTATCTCATAATTGCCACTAATTTATATCTTTAATGCTAGTAAAATGTTGGATAATCATGAAATGGACCGTATTGACGCTGATGGAGACTCAGCAGTGAAAAAGAAATGTAGTCATTGTAATCATGATGGACACACTATCTCATGGACTACACCAATAGTTGTTCTGATGATTGGTTGCCTCACATTCTACATAGTTCACCTAATAGATCATCATCTGCCTACTGTTATTACAGAGGCGGACGTGGTAAGTTCAGATTCAGTTTCAGTCATTTATTTGTTTATGCATGGTGTATCAAAACTCGTAGTACAACCCAAAACTGGTTAATCTACATCATATTTGGAGTCGAATGCGTAATATGACTTTTAGATCTGAGCTTAAAAAAAACATTTTTTCCTTCATAAAAGCTTACATAAGTATGGCAGATTTAGTAAAATTTCACAAATCCTTATTAAAATGTCGTTTTTTATTTTGTTTTCTTCATTGATAGTATTAATTTGACTAAATAAATTATATTTGATGCCATTTTGCTAAAATTTATTTAAAAAAAATCAACTTCGTACTCAATTTTCTCGAAAACTGTGAATCAAGTCAAAAAATTTTATTCTACAAAATCGGCTCCAAATATTATGTAATTCACTGGTTTCCCGCTTATACATCGAGTTTTGTTACATCATTTATAATATTTTTATTTATTTAACCACCTCATTAGGCCAAATTACAGAGGGGAACAACGTCACAAACACCCAGGCTTGAGAAAAACCACAAATTTTTGCGTTCTCACCGGGAATCGAACCCGAACCTCTGTATCGTGAGTCCAGCGTCTTAGCCATTACGCTACGGAGGCCACCTATAATATGTATGTTACATTCTTACGAATGTATGTAACATTGCTAACTATCTTCTTTCGTCAACGATGAATGAATGTGTACAGATACTTGTAAACTTGCTTATATCATCATTAATACTTCTATAGGTCGCGTCATGTAAAAATAACCCTGGAAGAAAGTGGAAGGGGTGTGTTTGCGCATGTAACCCGCCCGCCCAGCGTACAAAATAAGACAGAAATCACCTAATGCGCTAATGCGCAGCTTGGCCGCCAGCGTTCTTAGAACACGAAGTGCAGTGAATCTTGCATACCATTCCAGGCTAGCATCAATCATTATTGAGATCCCAACAGAGGCAGAAATGCTTTGGAAACGAATATGGATTATCTAGGCGTATACAGGGCTTATGATTTATCATCGGCAGGGTTAGTTTGATAAATGAGATAGGTACCTAGGTTATGTTCCCGTATCATATAAACTGCCCGCAAGGCGAAAGAAAAAGGCATATTATATTGAATATATTGCAATCGCGACATTTATTTAATTTTTTTATTGCATTTATTTTAATCATCTATTATTTCTAAACAACATTTTTAAATGAATACAAATACTTGTAGACAAATTACTGGATTATACCCATGCTGGGCTGATATCAGATATTATTGATATCCCAACAGACACAAAGAAACTCTGGAAACGAATGTGGGTTAGTATCAGATGATGGGCGGAATGGGGAATGTTGTAGTACGTCAAGTGGCCACTTAACCCAGCCAATGACAGGTCATAAGCCCTGTTTTTTCTTCTTTTTTTTTTTTTTTTTTTTTTTCTTATTTTTTTTTTCTTTTTTTTTTTTTTTTTTTTTTTTTTTTTTCTTAATACATAATATATACACTTCATATCTAATGTACAGAGCATGGTACATTCATATTTAATCATATATTTAATATTTTTTACAGGTAAACAAATCTCACTTATTCAGCGGAGTAAGATCAAGAAATTACCTTCGAAAATTAACCAGTTTGGGTCCCAGGATAGTGGGAAGTTTGAACAATGAAGTTTTGGCTCCAAATTCTATAATTAATGATCTAAATAAGTTAAAGAAAGATGCCCACAAATCGCAGTCTTTGTTATGTGAGGTACAAATGTTATTTTATTTTAAAGTTATTTTTGTATTATGTTATCTTATTATGTTTTATAAGTGTATTCTTTTATATGAACCTTGGAGGCTTGCACTCACCACCTCAAGGTTTGGAATAAAAACTTATTTATTTATTATTACTATTATTTATTTATTGTTTAATTATTTAAAATGTTGTTTTATTGTTAAAACCCAAGTGTTTTATTTAAATAATACATTTTTATGTATTATATCATGTACCCTACGTAGGTCTATCTACAAATTATCTACAAATTAATGCTCTTATTTCGTTAATCAATATAAGATTATATATCAATACAAGAAAATAAGGAGAGATAATCTTATTATCACAGCAATAAAAGTATAGGGTTATCAGGATTATAGGATGTAACGGTTTTAATCTTTTTGTTGTTTACGGATACAAACTTTTCGTTAAAGCGTTGGAAATTTAAATAATATAAGTCCCGGATTTGTTTGACAGTCACAAAGCAAAAAGCCAGAAAAAATATCCCATATCTATACACCAAACTATCGTCATCATACCATATCTGCTCCCTATGTGGAGCATATGGATTCCACAAACTGCCTACAGGCCAAACGATCGGCCACCAGTTCCCGTGCATCCTCCCGAGTCAGGTCCACGTCCCGCAGCTTAGACGCAAACTGCTGACTGTAAATAGCGTTACTGATTTTCGAAAAACAATGTGAATTCTATGGTCAAAAATAACGGAAGCCCTCATGTTTAGCTTTTTTAGATGCGTATTGATAATATAATATAATATACCTAATATAATATAAATGTGATGGTTTTTGAGTGCTTCTTGCTGAGCGAAGAAGAGCTGCAGTCCTTGGTCACAAAGGTTTTCGATGTGTGCAAGGAGAATGATTTTTTAATGAATGTGTAAAAGTCAAATGTGATGGTTTTTGAAAGGAATGGGATTATGACCGTATGTTATGTTATATTATAGTAAATGGAGACAGATTGAAGCAGGTTGAAGAATTTGTATATTTGGGAAGAATATTTACAAGAGACTGAAATGTGGATAAGGACTTTAAGAAAAGGCATAGTGCCGGAAACAGAGTTAATGGTGCCTTGAAATCGATAGTGGCAAATGAAAGAAGCAAAATTGGCAGTACACAACGGAGTTCTGGTACCAACCCTTATGTATGGTAGTGAAGCGTGGTGTTGGAAAAATAAGGTTGAACGTAGACTGAATGCTGTTGAAATGCGATCTCTCAGGCAAATGTGTGGTAAGACTATGTATGATAGGTGTACAAATGTCGAAATTAGAGCAGAGTGCAAGGCTGAGATAAGCATTATCGACAAAATTAAGAAAGGGCTTTTACGATCGATGGTTTGGTCATGTGGAGCGAATGAGTGATGAAAGAACGGCTAAAAAAAGTTTAGATGCAAGTGTGCCTGGATGTAGAGGCCGTGGAAGGCCGATAAAGACATGGCATGACCAAGTACGACAAGTGCTTGAAAGTGGACACGTGAAAAGTCGGAATAACCGGCGTATGTGCATGAGAAGATGTATGAATGTAGAGGAAGCAAAGGAAGTCTGTCAGGACAGAGTGGTGTGGCGTTCTATCCTCTCTGCTTACGGTTGGTTAGTTTGGCGTGATGGTTAGTTAGTTAGTTATATAATATAATATAATATAATTATAATGAAATATATTCCTTTTTTTCAGATACAAAAAGGTAGCGGTGCCTTTACTTATAAAAGTAATCCATCGTACACAAATGTATACGAGAATATTCAGAACGTGGTGGCCATGCTAGAAGGTTCTAACGACCAGCACAGTATTCTGCTCAACTGTCATTATGATTCTGTGCCAACAAGTAGCGGTAATTTATTAATTTATTCTAATAAAACTCATCTTATGCAGATGCATTAGTACTGACTTCAACACCATGTTTCACGGTAACACTACGAAACTTCGGAGGGTTATTACTTGTGGTATTTTAAAATCATACTAATTTTTTTAAATTTTTTTTTTTTATTTTTTTTTTTTTATTTTTATTTTTTTTATTATTTTTTTAACCACCTCAACAGGCCAGGAGGCCTAATTATCAGAGGGGAACAACGTCACAACGTCACAATAAAGATTTTTTTTTTATTTTTTATTTATTTATTTATTAATTTGTACATATATAGAAAGTTAAATTCCGGCTTAACAGCTAAACTGTTTTAAAGCAAGGATTTGCTCTCTATTTCATTTTTTTTTTTTTAAACATACGTACCTACCTATCCATTTTTTGGTATTAATTAACAGAATGTATATAAAAATAAATGAATATATATATATAATTATAGTATTTTAAGAAAGGGTAATTTCTAACATTATTTTTTTTTTAAACCGGTCAGGGGTATTTCGGCGCCAATTTTGGCCCAAAATACATTTTGATTTTGAGTGATCAGAAGGACCCAGGTTCAAATCCTGGAACGGTTATTTATTTTTCAAGTAATCGGATGAGTGCACATAGTAGTTGGGATTTTTTCTATCTTCCTCTTGATTTTGTAAAATAATAACGTAAATATGTTGAGCATTTTAAATTATCGCTTCATCAGTAGATGAATAAAGTAAAAAAATAATATTGTATAACTTAACAACATTTTGAATGAATACAAATACTTGTAGACAAATTACTGGATTATACCCATGCTGGGCTGATATCAGATTTTATTGATATCCCAACAGAGACAGAGAAACTCTGGAAACGAATGTGGGTTATCTACGCGTTTACAGGGCTTATGACCTGTCATTGGCTGGGTTAAGTAGCCACTTGATGTGCTACAACATTCCCCATTCCGCCCATCATCTGATAACCATAAATGTATATTTATGGTAGTTCCAAAAATTTGACATAAATGGTTATCAGATGATGGGCGGAATGGGGAATGTTGTAGTAAATCAAGTGGTTACTTAACCCAGCCAATGACAGGTCATAAGCCCTGTAAACGCCTAGATAACCCACATTTGTTTCCAGAGTTTCTCTGTCTCTGTTGGTACATCAATAATATCTTGTATAACTTACTCCAGGTGCTGGAGATAACGCCGTAACCTGTGCTGTGATTATGGAGCTGTTAACTGTTCTCTCTCAATCTCCCACGAGGCTCACACACAATGTTGTCTTTTTGTTCAACGGAGCTGAGGAAACCTCATTACAGGTAATAAGAGGAATGGAGAGGCCGGCAGCAGTAGATAGACAAGTGCAGAGATCGAGTGCTTTTTGCAGACCGATCTTTAGATCGTGACTCAGAAGAGGGATTCGAATTATCTTCACCATTTCCTTTTATTTTGCAAGAAGTTTGCTTTAGGTACCCCGCAGACTAGAGACTTTCTATCTTCCGTTCTGTCGGGTTAGGCTGCTAGCGCGCACACTGAATCAACAAAACAGTCGGGTTGGTGATGAGTGCGCAGACTAGAGAACAGTCGGCCAACAACTGCTCTCGAATGATTTTCCAGTTAATAAACGACTTTTGAAGAGAGCGGTTGCAATGAATGTTGGAACAATATTGTCAAGAAACGTTATTATTGCTGCAATACTACAAAGAATAAAGCTATCGCCGGATGGAACGATCGGGAAGTGTGCGCGCGTGGAAGAACGCCATACTGATTAAGCTATCGGCCGATAGTTTATCTATAGGATAGTTTAAAGGCAATCGCAAGACCTATTAAAATTGCAATCGGCCGATACCGGATCGTTGCAGTATGCGCACTTGCATACACCTTCATACTGATTAAAAGCCCGACTAAACTATCGCCCGATAGAAAGTCTCTAGTCTGCGAGGGCAGGAGGAGGGACCTTTTGCGTGTACTGCACCAATAATTTATACGATATAAATATAAAGTATCGACAGGAAAACCAACAGCAAAGAAATTACTCCACTAACCTTGAAATAGGTATCACATTGGTTCCTCGCATTGGTACAGCGAAGGGTGATGGGCTATCAGCGGTTGTAGTTAAAGCTTGAAGCACAGCAATCTTTATAGTGGCTTAGGCGGCGGGGTTATAATAATGAATTAGCGGGTTTATTAAATAGGAAATAGCGGGGCGACAAGGCGTGCTTGTGAGTGAGCAACAATTCTCAACTGACTTTTACTCAATAAAATGCATCTTGCGTGTGACAATTTGTGGAACATATGAAATTCAAAATTAGTGGGTAGATATTCCGCATATTAGAGACCAGACCTGACTGCAAATATACATCTTTATATAGGAAATCATTGCTTCAAGCCCAAACAGATAGTTTTCTTTTTGAGATGCACTGGCTCGTGTGTGAGTGTGCCTAAAAATTGCCTTTCCCCGCGCGAAAAACCGAATATTAGTCAATCCACGCGCCGCGCCGCTACAAAGGCGCCCGGGATGTAATCCCTTCGCCCTGGTGACATCCTGGCTCCAGAAGCATCGGCCCGCCGGCCGCCAGCACGTTTCGATCTCAACCACCCGCAGCGCCGAGTATTTTCTTTGGCAGCGGGCCCCCCAACCACCAACCACCAGCTACCAGTCGTAGTTCATCTACCGCCAAACCATCGTATCAAGTAAGGCTTTACCGGGCGTTCAGCCCCCATCTCCTCCTACCCCGTTGTCTCAACCACCCCGCGGAGCGCGTGGCGCTCCGAGCTGCTTCATCACCAGCGCACCCCAGGATGCGCTGGCCCCGCCGTCCCCTTTCACCCTGTCTCTTCAACCCCCGCGGAGCGCGTGGCGCTCCGAGCTGCGTCGTCTCCAGCGCTTCCAGGAGGCGAGGCCCCGCCGCCAGGCCCCGTCGTCCCCTACGCTCCAGCGCCGGCCCGGCTCCATCAACGGATAGCCTAGTTAGAGTGGTAACCCTTCCCTTCTCCCGTCCCGTAGTGATGTAGAGGTGGGAACGTTTGATATTAACCGAGCGTTAATGAAATAAATAGCCGAGAGGCCTTGTAAATCAAAAACCAGCGTTCTCATTGCAGACGGCAGGCGAGACCCCTTCTTGTAATACTTTATAGGTTATCATCCGTGAGAGCGTAGCACTTGGATTTCACCCGAACCAGCGAACTTCCCTGAGGAGAGATCTTTGTTCTGCCGACCAAAGTTAGCCGAGGCAATTAACATAACCCTAAAATCTCCCCTGTGGCAGCCCTCAGAGGATTGCCAACACTTGGGAGCATCTTGGCCGTAACACTGTCACCCTGAAAACGTTGGGGCCAAATCCTGATGCTACACTCTCCACAATATGTTCAGTCTCCCGCCATCTTGTTTCTGTCTTAACATGTTTTATTTCAGTACAAAAATCAGTTTTCATACAAGTGCCAAAATGAACAAGTGTTTTGTCAAATGTCTGTCCTTGAAGTAGTTTTCCGTTCAGAATCACGCGAATTTTAAAAAGAATCGTGAGTGTGTGTTCAAAAAACCAATTCCGCGGCCGTTTTGTGAGAAAATCCAAAATTCCTATATTTCTGTCAAACGTCGAGAACAAAATCGATATCCGCCATTTCTTTACCGCGGAAAAATCCGTCAAATTCGGCACGTTGCCATAGAAATGTCAAAAGATCAATTATTCTCGACCTGTACTATAGCACTAAAAACCAGAGACAGGCAGTATAGATTTTTTGCAGTTGTCAAATATTCAACAGCTGTTGTGTTTTTTCCCGCGGATATTTTCTGTGACGAAAACACGGAACGTCAAACGTCAGATGTCAAATTGAAAACAACTGTCAACAAACAACTTACGTTCATATTCCAATCAAAGTTTGTGGATTATTTCTTTCGTCACGAAACCTTTTGGGAAATATTCTTTAAATAATTTTGTTTTGTTAACCTTTTAACTGCGAAAGCACGAGAGAAATTTCGAATATCGAAGAAATTCAAAAACTAGATAAATATTACATTACGTACGGAACACGGAAATTCCTTTTTCTGATTATCAAATCTGAGTGTTTAAAAAGTGAAAAAAGTGAACCTACTTCTCGTCAGTGAAATTTACTTTCACCTAAAGTCAGTCCACGCCGATTTTTTTTCTGAATTAACGAAATAAAGTAGTTGAACAATTGGATCGGATAATATTTTCGTTTCTTTCACTTTACTCTCCGGGATCTTGACAGTTTCATAATGAAACCCGAATCGAACCAATTCGTGCCACTCGCTTTTGCAAAAATGCTTTGTCGTTTTGCTTACCCATCGGGCACTGGCGTGCTACCGTTTGTCAACGATGTAACCATCGCCGTTTTTCAATCCCACCAGAAGAGCGCGAAAGAGTATGTTCGCATACACAAGAACTTTGCAAATTACTGTGGATTGCAGAAGCTCGTTTTTTTTTCCCCCTTTTTTGTTTGACTATAGACGGAACGGAGCAATGTCTTGCAAACTTTGTAAATTGTAAATCTCAAACACCTGTTTGTAAATATGTATATTTTATGTTAGGATTAGTTGACGATACGAGTAGGAGAAACTTCCAAACGTCAGTTTGAAAGAGTATGTTCGCATACACAAAAAACCATTGTTCTCTTCGGAGACAATCTCATAATACCTCGATATGAAAATATTCGAAGACTAAGTCAAGACCCAGCCTCCTGCTGATTATCTGAGGACTTGCCCCGTACTTCTTACCCCTACGATATCCTGCGTGCTTAATTTTTTTATTTTATGTTGGGTTGGAACCCCCGCTAATGCAAAATACCAATAAGGGATGTATTAACGAAGGTGATTTTCTTAGAGTATTTTTGTACAAGGACTCCTTGTCGAAACCTGTATAACACTGTTCTGCGCTTGTGAAAAGCTTGTTTTTGAATCTGTTGAGGTACAGATAACTATTTTTAAGTATTAAAACTCATACCTTTAGAATACCGGTACCTACTGTACTGTTTTTAAAGTTCTTTAAGGGATGAGAAACCATTATTTAAGGTATAAAAAAAAAACCATGTTTTAAGTATAAAAGTTGCACTGCTCCAATAGCATGTATTCTGAAAATTTTTTTGAAAAATCTTTGTGAAATGTACCTATTTTACAATTGTCTGGTATAAGTGAAATGTGTATATAAAATGTTATGCTTGTAAAATGTAACTTGAGACATTCATTCTTTTTTCTCATTCAGCTCGGGGAGAAGTAATTATATTGAATCTTGACCCATCTTGCATAACACACAAAGTTAGTTAGTTCCATTTCAGAAAGTGCCCCGTCGTACCCGATCAGTTTGACGCGGCATATTTCACTTCTTTTTTCTTACGGAAACACCTTTCTGGGAATGATCAACCTAGTAAGGGGCTCCAAACCAATTAAGTTTTATCATGTATGTAGACTCTTAACCTGCTGCACATACACTCCTTTTATTAAAATAAATAAGTTTCAATAACCAAATAAATTTCTAAATATGACACTGGTATCTGTACTGTAGTATCCTAGAATATTTGTGTAAACTGTGCTATGTATGAAAGTCAAACCTCCCTAGCGTTTTCAACATTGTATAAAATCATTTTTTCATCTCACAAGTAGCCTCTGAGCAAAATTTTGTTGTATTATAAGTCAAAGAAATACCTATAAACAAGAGTTGAAGACTCTGATAATTTGTGTTTTGTTTTGAAAATGGTTGGAAATGTGATCAAAAGTTAGTCGAGGCACAGAGAGATAAGGCACGTTTGTGCAAAGGTTAAAAGCAACACGGTTGCAAGTTTTTTTTAGAAAAGAAAAGTATAAGGATCATAGTACTATTTATTGTATTGTTCGTCTGAAGTTTATTTATGTCATCAAATTGTATATATTTTCTGAATGTTTCTCTATTACCTGTCAGGGTTAAGTCGATCCAAAATTGTAATACCTTTGTTTTACTGAATGTTTTCTCTATTACCTGTCAGGGAATCTTGAAATTATGTATCTTGTGTATTCTGCGGGAAATTTTCTCCAGCGATAAATAATAAATAAACACTCTTGTGTCTATTTGGGCAGAATATATCTATTCAAGGCAAAAGTCGTCTGGGGATGATCCTCGCAGAAATATTTTCTCTATTTTTTCCCTCTAAATTCCAAACATTCTCTTTTAGTGTATAACATCCTTTGGGTTCCAAGTACGCTCCCTAAAAACCTTGGTGGCGCCTAACATGAGACGGTTGTTTTTCATGGCTCTGAGCAGCGTGGAGAGAGTTGAACTCTAGCACGGAGAGATTTGTTAAATTAAAATTGTAAGATGTATCTGTTGGTTAGTGAAATGTGCACTAACACAGAAGATTTTGTTGTATTGAAACATGAGATTATCGTTGCGGTGTGTTTTTGCCGGCAAGATAGTAATTGTTATATTAAGTTGTATTTGGATCTGTGGGTTAGTGGAATGTTTGCTAACACAGAAGTTTTTGTTTGTATTGGAGCATGAGACTAGCGTTGCAGTGTGGTTTTGCTGGCAAGTTAGTGATTGTTCAATCAAACTGTAATATTTGGGGTCTATGGGCGTTTCAGTGGAATTTGCTGTATACACCTAGACATTTGTCTTGTATTGATTTGAAATAAATTGTCATATTGTATAAATTGTTCTGCATTTAAGAATCATTAATTTGTATAAATCAGAAAATTTCTATCTCATTTAGAGTGAATTTTGTTAACTGGTACCACTGATCTACATCTTATGCTATTCAATGTCAGATTGTTCTGTAAATACTAAAGAAAGGTAATGTTGTAAGAGAGTACAGATTGAGGTCTGATGGGAAAATTTCTACTCTATAAGCGAGTGAATTTCAGCCAACTTGGGCTGCATCAACCACCAACTGTATAAAAAACTTACAATATGTAACTAATAGGTTGTAATTCTCTTCAATTGTCACCACCTCTGCATCCAAACTATTATGTATCCAAATTCCCTCATGCTGACCACCACAAACGTTAGATAAGTGTAGGCCTCACCTAAAATTTTTACAAAAGCCAAAAGTGTTTTGCAAGTGCGGTTGAAGACCGAAAAAATTGGCTCCATCATAAGTGAAAAAGTGTATTTTTCTTTTCAGCAATATCTATCTGTTCTTTACTGAAACCCATGTAATTGTCTCATGCCATACACCTGTTATGTACTGATTGTAAATTGTCCACATGTTCCTTCCAACACCTAAATACCTACCACCCCACACTGTCTAGATAGAGGATTTTAGTTCCAGAACCTTCACTACCGCGTCGGTTTAAAAAAATTAGTTAAATTTTTTTTCTTTACCCTGCATCCGGGAATGTGTTATATAGTGAAAATGCATCTGTATTTCATAACAACATGAAGTTGTCCATCATTCAGCAATTCCCTGCATAATACCAACACAATAGAAACTCCACCCGAAACTAACGATCCCGCTTGTAAGGCTATAAAACAAAGCCTGATAGACTCGTGTGTGAGTGTGCCTAAAAATTGCCTTTCCCCGCGCGAAAAACCGAATATTAGTCAATCCACGCGCCGCGCCGCTACAAAGGCGCCCGGGATGTAATCCCTTCGCCCTGGTGACATCCTGGCTCCAGAAGCATCGGCCCGCCGGCCGCCAGCACGTTTCGATCTCAACCACCCGCAGCGCCGAGTATTTTCTTTGGCAGCGGGCCCCCCCAACCACCAACCACCAGCTACCAGTCGTAGTTCGTCTACCGCCAAACCATCGTATCAAGTAAGGCTTTACCGGGCGTTCAGCCCCCCATCTCCTCCTACCCCGTTGTCTCAACCACCCCGCGGAGCGCGTGGCGCTCCGAGCTGCTTCATCACCAGCGCACCCCAGGATGCGCTGGCCCCGCCGTCCCCTTTCACCCTGTCTCTTCAACCCCCGCGGAGCGCGTGGCGCTCCGAGCTGCGTCGTCTCCAGCGCTTCCAGGAGGCGAGGCCCCGCCGCCAGGCCCCCGTCGTCCCCTACGCTCCAGCGCCGGCCCCGGCTCCATCAACGATAGCCTAGTTAGAGTGGTAACCCTTCCCTTCTCCCGTCCCGTAGTGATGTAGAGGTGGGAACGTTTGATATTAACCGAGCGTTAATGAAATAAATGGCCGAGAGCCTTGTAAATCAAAAACCAGCGTTCTCATTGCAGACGGCAGGCGAGACCCCTTCTTGTAATACTTTATAGGTTATCATCCGTGAGAGCGTAGCACTTGGATTTCACCCGAACCAGCGAACTTCCCTGAGGAGAGATCTTTGTTCTGCCGACCAAAGTTAGCCGAGGCAATTAACATAACCCTAAAATCTCCCCTGTGGCAGCCCTCAGAGGATTGCCAACACTTGGGAGCATCTTGCCGTAACAATGTATTTCCCATGAGTTACATATAACTCGTTATGGGCCCTTAAAATGTCGCGTAAGACGTAGATGTCTAGTGATAACGCAGATGTCTATTGATGACGTAGTGAGTGACGTAGTGGGTAACTAGACACCTAAGACGCGGTAGTATTTTTTTAAAAATTATTTTATTTATTTGGTTTTTTGTACAAAGAGTTGCGTACATTGGCAGGCTTATTGTCAACCAACCAATATAATTAAGTAGTGCAGGTATTTACCGTAAACGCAACATCAGATTTTTTTAGTTTTTTTTAGTTCTTACATACCTACACATATATTATCACACTCAATGTCTGCCTAGGATAGAAGGAAAGTAAAAACAGGAATAAAATTTATGGAATAGATAGGAAATGTTTTTTCAGACGTTTTTTAAAAGAGGTGATTGTTTCGGCTTTCCTTTATACCTACCATTTGGGAGTCGCTTCTCTGAAACTCTTGTTTGAAGCAATAATCTATAATATTATTTGTGTAAAAACGATAGTAGTCATAGTAGTAGTGTACATCAGTGATGTCTGCCGAAAAAATGAATCTCAGTGTTGTCTGCGGAAAAAAAATCTCCATCGGTTCTTAAGAGTAGGTATCTACTTACAATCATGCCATATTTTTTGCACACTGGTAACTCTTAATTTACAATTTGTTCTATGTGACAATTCGAAAAGTTTGAATTTTGTATATCTGGGGTAATACTCGACATTTTAAAGACTTTACAAGGGGCATAAACATGATTCTTCTCAGGCCTCGGTCGGGCGGCTCTGTGGGCCTCCGTAAATTAGGTTTCTGTTTGTTGGGACCATTTTTATTTATTTTATTTATTTATTAAAGTACATATACATATAAAATATTACATTTCATCGCCTAACTAGGCTCTAGGCCCGTTTTAAGGCGAGTAAATATATAATGGACATACTTTTTTCTTTTTTATTACAAATTTTAGAAACAATACATAAATAAAAAATACAATTACAACTAATACATATTACCTAGTCTATTAAGAAAAATGAGGCTATCTTCGATCTACCCCTCAACGGTCATCAAATTTTCTGACTCCCTCCGACCAGCATCAAGGAGAAAAGCTGCCAACATCCTCTTCAGCCTGACAGCACCACCACACTTCCAAGAATCAGGGATGAAATTATATATCATTGGACCAATGTAGTAGTGCTGCCGCTGAGCCAAGGAAGTATTGACCCTCATTTGTAGAATCAGATCCTTACTGGAGTGTCTAGTATCATGCTTATGGCAAACCGAATGAAATTTATCCCTATTTAAATAGGTGACCGCTACTGACCTCATTGATTAATTTTATCAATGGTTGGGACTTTTAGCCAATCAACTAAAGGTGGAACAACCAAAAATCGAGGCGCGGAAGCGCCGAATAGCCTCGCAGTCCACATAAATTGCACAGCTTAATGTTTGTATGTTCACAAATTTCAATAGTAAAATCGTTCAAAACCGTCTTGGCTGACAGAGAGTCTCCCAGGACTCAATAACAGCCGCGGTGGTGGTGGGCTAATTCCCTTAAGTCCTTAACCTTCTTTAGTACAATGCAAATATGTTGATGACTAGTACCTGTTGATTATTTTAGGGATCTCATATGTTCTTGAGCCACAAATGGGCTTCTTCTGTTCGCGTTTTTCTCAATTTTGATGCCGCGGGAATCGGAGGGAGAGCAATTCTATTCCAATCTGGACCTAAAAACTCTTGGCTGTTCAACGTAAGTATTAAAATATTATTATAAGGCCGAGTATAAGTAGTTACATATTTGTATGATTATTTTTGCAAATGTAGCTTATCTGTGAAAACGAAGAATTTATCATGTGTAAGTGAAAAGAAACTTTATATGAGAAATATGCAACCGCGTTGCGCATTTAATCAATCTTATATCGTTGATTCTATGTAGGTAATACGCGATACTGATACATTTTGATTTCTAAACAACATTTTGAGTGTGTCCAAATACTTGTAGACAAAAACTGGATTTCACCCATTACGGGCTAGTAATTATTAGCCCGTAATGGGTGAAATCCAGTTTTTGTCTACAAGTATTTGGACACACTCAAAATGTTGTTTATAAAAAATAGCTGGTCAAAGTTATAAGCATAACAAATTGAAGATTCATCTTCAGGCGTTTCCTAGTAGGTGATATAATTCGGTAAGAATCTCACTTGCAATCATAAAGGTTTCTGCTAAAATGCTTAGCAATTTTCTCAATGGATTTACATGGATGGACAGAGAGTTCACATGTGAAGCATCGCGCCATTTTACTGTATATTGGCAGATATGGATATCAAATACTAGGTGAAATGGGGAATGTTGTAATACATCAAGCGGCCACTTAACCCAGCCAATGACAGGTCATAAGCCCTGTAAAACGCCTAGATATCCATATTCCCTTCCAAGTTTCTCGTCTCTGTTGAGATGTCAAATTGCATTTTGATTTCGTTTGTAAACTTCGGAACTTCAGTAAACTAAAAAAAAAATCTTGATTTAATGTATTTTCTCTATAAATAGCGACTGAGAAAATGAAAGAAAAAAGCGATGAAACAAAAAGTACTTTTTATTGAAAAAAAACTCACTGGTAAAACCATTTTTTCTTTATTTTCATAGCAATAACTGTTTTTTTCTTTTGAATAAGTACCTAGCCTAAAGTATCATATTATATTATGATATATGATATCTTCCAGTCTGAAGCATTGTGGCGTATGTGTCACACGTCCTATCACCAAAAGGCCGTTTACTACAGGGCTGGTATTACAGAAATATCGACCTTATCTTTAATGTACATAAGGTTGATATTTCCGTAATACAGCGTATGTATCCTCGCCGCAATGTTTCTTACCGGTAAAAATATTTTTATAATGATGTAAAATAAAAATCACTATCAAATATTTCATATTGAGCCCCATCGGGAATCGAACTCGCGACTTTAATCATGGAAAAATAAAAATACATTAAATTCAAAAGGTTCCTCGTAAAAAAAATAATTAAAAACGGATTGACCGCAAACGGATGCTTTAAAAAGCACCCGTCTTCTCAGCACACAAAAAGGGTCGTACTGAATATATAGTTGATGCGTAGAACCAGAGAAGTGTCCATGTACTTTTTTCTATTTTAGGCGCTATTTACATCTAAACTTGGTTAAAGTATTGATAGACGCATTCTACATATTATAATGACCCGTTTTGGCGAAAATGCGATTACGATATTTTAAAAATTAATTACGGACAATAATAACAAAAATCCCAAAAAAAATTCTTCGGTTAGATTTTTTAAAAATTGTCCATTAGCGAATATAAGTTTTTCTTTATTTCCAGTACTACGCTCGTCATGCTCCTCACCCACACGGATTAGTGGTAGGGGAAGAAATGTTCCAGAACAGACTAATTCCCTCAGATTCGGACTTCAGAATTTTCAGGGACTTTGGAAATATTCCAGGTAATTTAAACACAAATTTACATAAACGGCTCGATAATTAAAAATAATAAATAAGCGCCGTACCAAAGCTGGAAAAATTTCGTGTTCTGCCAGAACCTTAAAACATAGGACCACGTGGGCAGCGCACACAAAATGTGGCCGCAAAATCGGGTTTTTATTTTTTTTACGGAACAGTTAGTAATAAAATAACTGGCACGTTAATTCCCTAGAACTTTGTGTGCTCTTTAATAACCAATTATTTTAATTTTTGTTGTCACCTTTTGTTTTCCTGATATTTGAAAAAAAAAAGCCAAAAATGAGGGCTTCCCATTATTTTTTTCCATAAAATAATTTTTTTTTTTTCTAAAATCGCGAACGCTTTTTCTCTTCAAATAGATTGAAATATAAAAGATATTTTTTTCTAAGCTCTGTGGCTGTCAACAAATCCGGAATGTCATTTTGAAAGCAGCAAAATTTTTAACGCTCGGAAGCCTATCCATTCTGGTACTTGGATAAAAGTTCTAACTAAAAAATTTCAACTAAAAAATGCACTTCATCGCAATATTTCGATCTCGACCTCTGAATTTCAGCTTAGACTCAAGAAAAAAAAAACAAAATAGAAAAAAAAAAAA